>CATIWR010599624.1:0-27859 GCA_949677035.1 Omphalea diandra
TCAACTTCTTTATTTCTTCTAGAGGGAATGATTCAATTCTGCAAAAACAACACTTATTTGAAACATTAGTGATGATCAATCTACTTTGTCAAGATCAAAAGAGGTTTTAATCATAGGATTGAGTATCCTAGACCAACAGAAATGAAATTGTATATTTTCTACATTAAGCCTCTAAATATTACTACACCAGTCAAGGTTTATGCAACAACAAGTGGAAGTTGATAATGTTCCAAAATTGAATTCTTATTACCTAGTCAAATGTTTATTGTAAATATCTAATTATATTTGAATAATGTGAAATGATAATGGAGGTAGTAAGGGATCCTGAGATGTAACCTATAAGATAAAAGATGATGCTAAAAGTATGTCAAGAATGACTTAGAGTGAGCACTTTGATACCTAAGTCAAGGTTAAGGGAAGCTTTACGCTAAATAAGCTTTTTTGTTTTAGAATCTAACTCGGTACTAATGTTGTTATCTTTTATTTATAACTATTTTTTAGGTCTATGAAATGCATTATTTGGCTTTCCTCATATTGCCAAAAGTAAGAAAATTCTTGGTATTTTTCAAGGTTCAATAGGTGATAGGTTTCAATTTGCCTTTTCTTCTTATTTATCCTTCCTTCTATGGCTTAAAAAGTTTCTACTATTTAATCTTTTAGTCCATCTTAGTATTTTTCTAGGTTCTATAAATGATAGGTTTCACTTTCACTTTCCCTTTTCTTCTTCTTTAACTTTCCTTATATGGCTTCATAAGTTTCTACTATTTAATCTTTTACTCCATTACTACTGTCAAATTTTGGCTACCAATCATCAAAATTAAGGAAGACAGACAAGTCAAATGCCCTTAGTAGTATGTCTCAAGCCATAATGGATTATGCGATTAGTCAACCCTTACAGGTGAGAAAGACTACTCTATAGGTGAAGAGTCTTCTTCATCAATCACCACAAATGATGTAAACTACTTTAGGAAGTTGTCCAAAATTCTCAAGGAACACATTCTAAAAGTTTCAAGTAAAGGTGTGAAAGCTATAACTCTCTTACAATAAAGTGATAGTGTATAAAGAGGACTTGAAAGTTGGACTTTGATTATTAGTGCCAAGCTTTTTAGTTGACGTACTTCATTTATTTAACCTTACTATAACCAAACTAGCACTGAATAACTCTAAGTGATTAAAGCCAATGGGGATTGTGAAATTTCAATGGGCATTGTGACTTCATCAATAGGCGTTGAAGATACACAATAGCCATTGAAGTAATAGCCAAATATAAGTTAAGGATTCATGATCCCTCAACCATCGACTCTTTCATTACACAACAAGCATTGGATGCTGAAAGCTTTTAAGCTTCGTAAGCAAACCTTTTCAACCAGCATTGCATTTTTGTAATGGACATTAGTGATTATACCTCAACAGGCATTGCATTTTTGCAACAGACATTGGACCAAATGACTCAATGTGAACAGAAACCTCGAAGTCTCGACACGGGTGTTAGACATATACCAATGGGCATTGAAAAAGCATCCAAGCAGAGCTAGAGTTTCTGGACTTTCCAACAGGAGATGATCAAATGTTCCACAAGCATTAGGATGCTTTTCAACGGGCATTGAACCAAAGCCAACAATCGTTAAAACACTGTACAAAATCTTAAAAAACAGAGCATCAATCTCACATCCTTTCGGAGACATTTCAATAAGCATTCTCCATATCCCAATAGGAGTTAAAGTTTAATTCCAATAGGCATTGAGAAGCTCCAACAATCGTTAAAGGAGTTGGTGACTAAGAAATTAAAAAAGTCAAAAGAGGAGAATTTAAACAGACTTCTCTCTAATAGTTAGTTCCAACGAGTGTTTCAATGAAATTAACAACTGTTAAAGTTGTATTTTCACCCAACAACGGGCATAGAGATAATCCAATAGGCATTGAATGACTATTTTTTTAAAATGAAGTGACAACCTTTCTTCTAACAGCTAGTTTCGTGTCTCTACCTATAAAAGGACTCTCACACAATAGAATTAAGTAGAAAAAAAGTGAGAAACGATCAAAGCAAGTTTATTATGTTGGGGAAATAATCTTTAAAAAAAAAAGGTGAAATAAATGTGATCTAGCTCTAAGGAAAGATCAATTGTCAAAGCTTGCTAAGGACATCTTTAAAAACAGAGTTGAAGAACAAGCTAAAGACATCTTTCAAAGCTCTCCACCAAGTCAAGCATAATTTGTGAGTGTGATCACTATTGTTTCTTGTTTGGCTGAGAGTATTTTTCTCATCTTTAATTTCTAAATTCTTTAGAGAAAGGTTTTTGGTTTAAGAAGATCTCTAATGATCTAAAGTTTCTTTTTGTGAAAGGTTTAAGGTAGTACCTGTAAACTACTTTAGAAAATAATTTTAGTAGCACTCAAAAGTCTACTTATAATGGCTTAGTAGTGCCTGAAAACTACTTGTGTAAAGGTGATTGATAACACCTAAAGCTTATCTTGATAGTGAAGGTCTCTAGTGGAAGACTAGAGGAGAGGACGAAGGTAGGGTTGTGTCAAACCTCTATAAAATGATTATGTCTATGTCTCTTAATTTTCACATATATTAGCCATTGAGTTTTACTTACCATTGCCCTATTCAAACCCCCCTTCTAAGGAGGCACAAAGGGACAATAATTTTTAGCTCGATTTGAGCAACCTATTACTAAAAGAGTTATATGGTTTATTTATCTTGTGTCGTACTCAAAGGAGATAGACAAGTGGATCCTAAGCATTCAAAGTGCTTTTAGGTGTGTATAAGGGTACTATTCATCCATTAAGGGATTTAAGACTCAATTTTTGCATTGTTACTTCAACTTTCATACTAAATGAATAGATTATGATTGGAAAGTGCCTAAAATCAACATCTCGACTAAAGATAATGAGCAATAATTTGTTTGCATGTTATAGCTAGGAATAGAAAAATTAACTATACAGAAAATCTTAAAAAGATGTTGTAAACAAATACTATGTAAGGTATTAATATTGTTTAGGCTAAAGGGTCAAATAGGTCCTTTAACTTGTATTAGAGTGATAATTGAGGACAATATGAATTTTAGGTCAAATTAATCCCCTAATCTTGTATTATTTTGTCATAAAAGGACAATATATGGGCTGAAAGGGTGATTGTAGCATACTAGGGCTAGAACTCGCATGAAAAAAAATAAAAAGCAGTCTCTCACCATTTAGCTTCTGAAGAACCTAGGATTTAGCTTCTTAATAGGTATTTAAGATAAAAAAATTTTTTAAAATATTCAGTACTCAGTAACCTCTCCTTGCCCTCTAAAAAAAATTTCTTAATATGAAAAGAACCGAATTCCTAAAGTAGGGCATGTTTGATGGCTGAAAGCAAAGCTACTTTGCCATTCCATGTTCTTATTAAGTAGCCATCCATGGTGGTGGAATTTCATATACATTACGGTGGCTATTTTATGAGAGATCCTAGGTTAAGATATGTAAGTGGGTTAGTGAAGTATGAATTATTTAGTGAAGTATGAATTATATAAGTATAATGAATTTTTCGGTTATAACTAGTTGGGTTAGGTTGTTGGGTTATACAAACATGCCAAGTCTTATATGGATAGGGTCAAAGTCTTATAGTTTTAATTCATCCCTTAGATTTTTCTATAGTGATGATAGGGTAAATGACATGTTTAGTTCAGGTTTGTTTGAGGAATACATTGACATATACTGCGATGGACCTATTTTGCCACTGTTAAGGATGGTTGATGATTGAAATGTACAAATTGATGGTACGAATATGGGGATAACTGACATTAATTCAAGAGAAATAGATGATGTTAATGTTGGGATAACTAAAATAGATGATGTTAATTTGGGTGATGTTAATATTGATGTGAATGATGTGTTTGGAGACAATAAGAATGTACAAAATTCAAGAAGAATAAGGAATTTAGGAAGTAAGAACATAGTTAAAAGGGTGCGGGAAACATTAGGGTGAATAAGTTAGTGTGGGGGGAGGATAGAGATGAAGATGATTACTTTGTTATTGAGAATGGAGTTGATTCATATATAAGTGATAGGGAACTAATGGATGCAAGGGAAAACATGAGACAAGAGGCAAAATTGATCAAGAAACATAGAATTTACAATGCAAAATCAAATAGAGATAGTTCATCTTCAGATGGGGATGAATTAGATAATGATGGTGCTAATGTAGAAGAAGGAAACTTATTCAGGATTGAAATAAGACCTGATGAATTGTACAATGCTAATGAAGATGAAGATAAAGAAGCTTTGGTAATGGAAATTAGAAAAAAAAAAGTAAAGGTAAGGTGTATTTTGACCCAATTGTTACTAATCCAAGTTTCATGGAGGGCATGATTTTTGTCAATGTAGAAGAGTTCAAATATGGATTAACTAAATATGCAATTTTCTAAATGATGTGATCTTAAATTCTTAAGGCATGACAAAACTAAAGTCAAGATTATTTTCATGTTTCCTAGATTCCCTTAGATATGCTATGGAAGTCAAGATGGGAACACAAAAGACTTGAAAATGGAAACTTATAATTCTAAACATATGTGTTACAGAGTGCATGAGTACAGTTTTATTACATATAATTTTTTGGCTGAGTGCTTTCAAGACACATTAAAAGAGAATCCAAATACTAAGTCTTTGTATTTACTTGCATATGCAAAGAAAGAGATGAAGTTTAATGTTAATGCTAGGAAGTTTAAAAAGGCAAAGAAGATTTGCTTAACTAAACTACGTGGGAATTATATGGAGGAGTATAGTAGCTTAAGTGATTATGTAGTTGGGATTATTTTGACAAATCCTGAAAGTACATGTATTATTTATATAACCAATCAATTGGGGGAATTCAGTAGGTTTTATATGTGTTTTGATGCCCTCTGTAACAGTTGGAATGAGGGATGTAGGATGTTTTTTGGTATTGATGGGTGCTTCTTAAAAATAATATGCAAAATGTATACTTTTGAATGTTATTGGTAGGGATGGGAATGATCAAATGTTCCTTATAGCTTAGGGAGTTGTCATGGTAGAAAGCAAGGACACTGAGAGATGGTTTTTAAGATTATTTTCTACTAACTTGAGGTTAAAAGATGGTGAAGGATTGGCAATTGTCTCAGATATAGAGAAGGTAAATTCTAAACATATATAATTTTGTACTGCTGAATGTAATATCAATTACTTGTTGACATGTTCATCATGTTTTCATGGAATAGGTTCTTTTACTTGCAATAATAGAAGTTCTACCATTTGCAGAGCATAGATGGTGTGCAATGCACATCTATGCTCAGTAGCAACAAAGATGGAAGGGCATGGTGCTAAATAAACAATTTTGGAGATGTGCCAAAGCTCCATATATTTGAGTTATTTATTAATAATCTATAAAAACTTGATAAGTTAGCATCAGGGAGTGTAGAACATTTATTGAATTACCCTCCACATGTTTGTCTCTAGCCTTTTTTTTTGTCATTTGACATTCACTATGATTTTGTTGATAACATGAGTGAGTGTTTTAATTCCATAATTTTGCCTACTATAAATAAGCACATTATGAGTATGCTTGACCAAATCAGAGTTTCATGGATGAATAAATTGGTCACTAGGGAAAAAGAAGTTGAGAAATGGCCTACTAGGTTTAGTCCTAGTTCCATGAAAAAGGCCATAGAGTATATGAATACAACACTCATGTGTATTGTTTAATGGTGTGGGGCATAACGCTATGAGATTTTTAAGGGAAGAGAAAGACGCTCTGTTAACCTTCAAAGGAGTGTTTGTAGTTAGAGGTGGGCATTCGGCTCAAACCGAACTAATTCAATCCAAATTACTAAATTCTATATTTTTAAATCGAACCAAAATATTTAGTTCAGTTTGATTTTTTCAGTTTGGGCTACTTAAAGGCCCAATATTAATGGACTTTTATCAAATTCATTTTCATTGGACTTTTTTTTATATTCATTGGGCTTCCCTTATATTTTATTTGATTAAATTCTATTAATATTTATTATAAAATTATTTCTTTAAAGTTTTTATTTGAAAACACAAATTAACAAAAAATTTAAAACATTATTTGAAGTCTAATTTTCATCTTAAAATAAATTGTAAATTTGAGATGTATACTACAATAAAATCCCACTATGATAATAAGAATAAAATACTAAGATAAATAAATATTATACATCACGCAAGAAAATCCTAACAATAAATTTCAAGACAAATAAAATTTATAAATCTTATACAAAGTTTCTAATATAATAAAATATTATAAGTTTAAATTCCACAGCTAATACGTTAATATATCATCATCCATCATGTTCACCACTTGTTCTACTGCCATCTTCACCATTTAATCTACCACCATCTCCATCGCCTATTCCATCACCATCTCCAACACCTGTATAATGATAAAATCATAAAAAATATAAAAATTTATAAGCATAGATATCTTATAAAAAAATATTAACAATATTCTTAATGTAGAATTTAGATCAAGTAATGAACATACAATACACAAATATACATACAAAATAATTAACCAACTATTATAAATACACAAATCAATAATACAACAATATAATAAAAGAATGGAATCCAACCTGATAAATATTTTAATTTCAAAGCCTTAATGTTGACAACTGTAATTATTCTATCCATTATTGATTGCAAGTGGTCATAAATTTAAGAAAAAGGGTATCATATGTTTCTTATTTTAAAAAATGTTGTTGAGTATATCTATAAAATTCTAACACTGCAATCGATACTACCAGTCTCATTCCAAAGTTATGGTTTCCCACTTTAGTAATCGACACTATCAGTCTCTTTAAAATTCTACCACTACCTCATTTGTTTGTCCAAATGACACAATTACTTTCCAATTTTAAAAATTGTAAAATGAATCCACAAAACTTTTGAGTTCTTCTCTACACCAAAATATATACACATTAAGACACTAGGGGCCAAAAACTTATCACTGAAAACTAAGGACCAAAAACTTGAATGATTTTTAGTAATGGGGGAAGTGATCATACAAATCAACAAAAAGAATAAATTAACACAATTAAACAACATCTGTATATCAACAAATCAATAAAAGCATAAGAGGAATTGAGATACAAAAGTAACAAAAAGATAGCAATAAATTAAGAAAAGAAGTGATCACACAAATCAATAGAGAATAAATTATTATATCAACAAATGAACAATCTAAGAGAAATCATGCAAAGAATTTCATTATATCAACAAATCAAAAGCAATTATGAGAGGTGTTCATTCATAATTACCAAAATCAAAATCAAATAAATGATTACCTATAAATCTAAGAGGATTACATGCTAGAAAAATGTGGCATGTTAGCTGGGGATGAAATCTAGATAGATTGATCAAGGACATTACAAGACACAGGGAAAATAGATTTTTGACGTTGGATATATGCATAGTTTCTTTTTGGTTAGATTGGCTTAAAAGTAATTTTTGGATATGTGCATGGTTTCTTTTTTGGTTGGATATATTTTAGGTGCACATAATAAAGGTATATGACATTTGCAATGCTAATTGATTTTTTGTGAATTGGCATTTTGATATTGCTTAGGGTTTGTATTTTTTGGTTTTGCATAGACCACATAGTAGGGCTATTTTAGTTTTGATATAGATTCAATAGTTGTAATGTCCTTGATTAATATATCAAAATTATGGATGTTTTAATGAAATGCAGTTACTTTCATTTACTTTCAACTTCTACATGTTAATCTGATTTTAGAAGGAGCAAATGCATAAGAATTTCATTTACTTTAAACTTTTGCATGTTAATTTGATTTTAGAAGGGGCAAATGCATAAGAATTTACAATAATATGAATTAAAGACAAGAATAATTACTTATCATTATTGTCAAACTGAAATCAAAGAGTGAAGGATCATTATGCTCTTCATTTTCAGTCAATATGAATAAAAAATAATATAATAATATCTCAATATCTCATTATTATCAAATTAGAATCAAAGACATGTTGGTTTGGATAAAGATGAGGCAATGTAAAGGGGTGAATTGGGTTGTAAATAAAAACACAAACAAACAATGCAAAAGCAATAAACCCAAATCAACATAGAGATTTATAATGGTTCAATAATGTGCCTACTTCACTCCTCAAGCTTTCACTTAAGCCTTTTTTATTCTTTCCAAGCTCAAGAGAAATCTTTCCTTTTCTAGGCTAAGAACCTTCTCTTTTCCAGGCCTAAGGACAACCTTTACAATTACTCTTTTTTAACAAGGAATAAGAAAGTCAACCCAACCTTAGTATTTTTCTAAGGTGTAAAAGCAACCTTTTAACCACTAGTAAGGTTAAACCCAAACCATGTTAGGTTCTCTCAATTAGGCAACAAATATACTTTTAGTACTCAAGAAAATCTACTCTCAAAGAGTTACAAAGTAATCCTCACTCTACCCAAATTAAAGCAACACCAAAAGATTTGCACAAACAGTTTGCTAGATGCACGTTACATGTTTACAAGTGTTCTAAAAAAGTTTCATCAATCGTTTTGGTCTTCTTAAAATGGTCCTTATATAGCAAAACTTCAAATTAGTCATTGGAATAGTTCATGTTCAGTGTGACAACTTTTCTGCAAAACTAGTCGTTAGAAGAGACAACGCCCATTGATTCTTAGCAAACGCATGTTGATCTTATAACGGATAGTTCCAATGCCCATTGTTAGTTTCTCAATGCCCATGTGTAGCATTTGCACAATACCTATTATGCGTTTCTCAAAGCACGTTGGAGCATGACCAGTGCTTGTTATGCTTGTTATTGATTTCTCAAAAAGTATGAGCTTGGCACTCTATTATTCAAAATTTGTAGAAATGCTTCAACGACTATTAGAGAATTTGCAACACTTGTTAGTAAGTCCAAATTAATGCTAGTTGTAAAATATCAATGCTCGTGGTGAGGTCAAGAGTGTAAAGCTCATGTATGAGCATTTGTTCAACACCTGTTATGATATTTCAATGCCTGTTGGGAATTATCCAACGCTCATTAAATTTGTTCTCCCTTATTACCATTCATTGCATCAATACATAGGATACAAAAACACTAAAATACAAAGATTATAACTTTTCAAGATTTTGTCATTATTTTGTTATCATTCCAAACATATCATTCAAAGTAAAGGAGTGAGACCAATGTCTTGGGTCATATGTCTCCAAGCATTCTCCCTATTGGCACAACGAAATAAAGTTGAACAAATGTTGTTCATTATTTCAAATTGCAATTCACATCAAAGCTAGCCAATACAGCATCAAAGCTAGCCAGCATCATATTCAAAGACAACATCATGTTGAACTTTCTAGGTTCTAAGTTCTTGTTTTGCTGAAAAAAAAATAAGACTTAAGACTAACCTTTGCCCAAGATTATTTATGTTAAATCCTGCAGGTACATCAACTCTTTGAGCCATAATGATTAGAGTCGAATTTGCTATCAACACATTTGAGTTAAAGGTTGAAAAAATCTAAGTATTAAAGAGTGAAAATCAAAGTAAAATCAACTGAAGTGCCTAACCAATGTTGTGATTTTGCAATGAGCATTGGACAAGTGCTTTACGTTTGAGTTATGCTCTCTAGACCTAGCAATGGCGTTGTGCCTTTGCAACGAGCATTGGACAAGTGCTTTAATTTGGAGCTATGCTTTCTAGACCTAATAACAAGCATTGTGCTTTCGCAATAGGCATTGGACACTTTTACAATGGGCATTGGACAAATGCTCTAAGTTTGAGTTATGCTCTTTGAAACTAGTAAGTGGCATTATGCTTTCACAATGGGCATCGGAGAAGTGCTCTAAGTTTCAGCCTTGCTCATTGGACCTCGTAACAGGCATTGTAATTTCACAATAGACATTGGAAAAGTGCATAGTTTATGCTACAACTTCTAAAACTCCTAATTAGAAACACTTAAATAATCAATAAGCATTGAGATGTTTTCAACGGGCATTACAAGAACTCCAACATGCATTGAATCACTTCTACAGATTTTGAAAAACAAAGCATAAATAACACATTTTTAGAAATCAACAATAGGTTTTGTGTATACTCCAACAGGCATTGAGGTTAGAATTAATGACCATTGCTTATATCTAATGACCATTAAAGAAAAAGTGAAATGAACAAATAAAGAAAGGAAAAGGAAGAACCTCGAGCCACCAACTTTCAATACCTACTTCTAATGAGCATTTTAACAAGACCAACAACTATTAAAGTTAAATATTGACTATCAACCATCCATTTGCATTGTGCCTCATGTGTTAAGTAATTTTTATTTTCTTAAAAAAATGAGTTTATAATTATTAAAGCTCAATTGTAACACGCCCTAATTTTGGACTTTTATGACCAATTAGGACAAGATTATAGGTTAATTTGACCATAAAGTTCACATTTTCCTCAATTGTCATTCTAATATAAGTTTAAAGACCTATTTGGCCCTTTAGCCATATTTTTTTTATCTTGTCGATTTGGTGCACTGACTTTGATTTTTCTTGACTTTTATTTTATAATGATGGACTAGAAAACCATTATTACTATAATGGGAAAAAGAAAAGCATTATTACTAGACCTCAACATAGCAAAAAACTAAGGTTGGAGAAATTCATAGCCTTTTTAAAACTAAGCACTAAAAAGGAGACATTGGCTTAAACTATTGATTTTGGCTTGGAAAAAATTGATGAGAGCTAGGGATAAAGCCTCCAATAGGGTAGAGAAAATAGGGGAAGAGAACATCTGACAACCCTTAAGAAATTCTAACCTTTTAAAAAGACCCAGACCAAGGGTCCCTAGGTCAAGACTCTACATAATGATGAGTTTCCTGACCCTAGAAAATTTACGGTTGGAAAATATAAGAATAGTTATACATATCTAAATCTAGTTGTAGCGATGACTCTGTCCTGAGTGTACTTGTTTCATGGGGAAGAGTAAAGTAGGAAAGGGCTTAATGACACTTGCTTAATTGAGAAGATAGTGGGTTTCCTTCTTAAGGTATGTGTTTGCCTAAGTTATTATTTTTTCCATAATTATGTATGATTACCCTTATGTAATTTGTTAACATTTTCCAAAATCTATGACAATTGGTCATATCATCTTGGCAAATTAATGTATGGAGGTGCACAAGGAAAAAGAAAGGTCAAAGGTCACACATAAAGAAATTATGAAAAGCTTCAAGAAATGAAACAAGCTTTTATCCTCTATGCAAAAAGATTTTGAGGAAATAAAGAAAAAGAGAGAAAATGATACAATACAAATAGATGAGCTAGAGCAAGCAAACAAAGCTTTTACTTAGCAAAATCAAAATCTCACTTGATATGTCGATAAATGTAACTTAGAGATCTCTACTTTAAAAGAACGAATTAAGAGTGGTAATGAAAGGAAGAAATTACTCAAGGACCGACTACAAAATTTTTTTTATTGAAGCTTTTATAAAGTTCTGCTTGATGGTTGAGGACAAGCTGAAGATGTTAATCCTGAGGTAGATTTCTCATTTTTATATGAAATAGATATAGGTGATTAAGGGAGTGTCAAAGATGCCTCCAATGTAAATCCCTAAGATTGATATGTACTTTTTAGAATTGAAATAAGAAAAGACATTACATTTTAGTCATCTTATCCCCTTTTTTATTCTTTTTCATTTTTTGTTTTAACTTAATATTAGGCTAGCCCATGTTTGATTTTTTTTTTTGGCACCAAGGGCTAACTCCGTTTATTTTTATTTTTCTTTTTTTGCTTTGATGTTATAATAGTGAAGTTTGTTAATCAAGCTATTTAGAAATTCATCAACTTTGAGCAGGGTAGCATTATGCTTTTAAGGTACACAAGGCGATTGTTTTGTATTCCTTATGATTATAAGACATTAAGTGCTTATGTGTATTATATTTATTGTGCTTATAAGGCATTCAGGGTTTTTGTATATTGGATTCCTTATGTATATGAGACATTTAGGGTTTATGCTGTAGCAAATTTGAGAAGATTTGTTTAATAATTTGAGCATAATTTACACATTAAGGACTAGAAAATTACAATAAATGTGAAATTTTCAAAGATGAAAAAAAAAAATCAAACTTGTATTACTCAAATAGACTTACATTTACATGTTCTCATTTTTCCTTCACTAAGGGAATTAGTAGTACAATTTCAAGCATTCAAGATCCAAGATCTGGGGATTGGCTTCCTAGTTAAGGTCTTGAGTTGATAAGAATTTCCTATGGCCTTGACCACTCAAAAATTACTTCTTAGTCCGCCTCAAGCTTTCACATTCTAGATAAGCCTTTGCTTATCTCAATCTTTCTCATCACCAAGTCTCCTTATGTGACATGATGATCTTTTACTTAATGATTATAATATTGAGCCACTTATTATCTATGTGTTTGGCTCTCATCATGAATTCATCACTTTTCTTCGTCAGAAAATCTAGATTGACCCTCATCTTTACATAATTCATTTCCTCATTATAATGAATAATCCTTTAACTCAGGTTGTCGATTTTAATAAGAATGACTGCCTCTATCCTATATACAAGGGATAAAAAGGTATCTAAAGTTTCCATTTGAAGAGTAATTTTGTATGACCATAACACACTATAAGCTTTTCAGCCCAAAGTCTTTTTTTTTATCATCTAATCTCTTCTTCAGACCTTTGAGAATGGTTTAGTTCATTACTTTTGTCATCCTATTGGTTTACAAATGAGGAACTAAAGAGAATCTTAAGTTAATATTGATATATAAGCATATTCTTTAAAATACTAAATTATCAAACTTTTGTCATTATCAATAATGATCACTTTAGGTTGTCAAACATAAACATGTTTGACTTTTTACTGAAGCTTACTGCTTTGGTAAAAGTTATTATAGTCAGTGGCTTGACATTGACCTATTTAGAAAAATGATCAACAACAATAAGCATAAGCTTCTTTTATCCTAAAATAGGTAGGAAAGGGTCAAGAATGTTGATCTCCCATTAGGCATAAGGCCAAGAAGAACTCATAGGACTTTAGTCAATAGTAGGCAATCTATGATTAGGGCTATAAACTTGGCTTTCATGACATTATTTAACTAGTAGCCCAACTTCTTTTTTCATTGTTAGCTAATAATAACCAAATAGAACTACCATTATTAGGAGTAATTAGCTTACCTCATGAGCCCTGCATATTTCTTCATGCATAAGGATGTAATCTCTTTCACCTTCACCTATACTTTATTTATAGTTGGGATTGGGATCTTTTGTACAAGATACCATCTCACTTGGTGAAGACAACTGCCTTATTGAGGATTTTTCTAAATTAGGTTAGGTCTAAAAGAGTCTCACAATCCCTCAAATACCTCAATAATGGGGTCATTCAGTAGACGAGCTACTTTGTAATCATTATTTGTTATGCATGTAGCTCGACTGAGATAAGTATTATTCTTCAATGATAAGTTACTTAGAAATTATTGTAGCATTAGCAAATAAGTTTGCTTTTTCATTCTCTTATTTTAGTATCTACTTTATTGTCTAGGTTCCTTATTTTTTATTATAGGAGTTGTTGCAAATGTTTAACTTTCATAAGGTATGTGCATAGATATCGTCTTTGCTAAGAAATGGCCTTATAGTTGATTTATAACTAATTATGAGTCACTGAATATTTAGAGCTCTTATTCCTTTACTTTAATAACTAATGTTAATTCCATAATCAAATCCATATACTTCGCTACACTATTAGCCAGATTAAAGTCCAATTACAAAGCATATCTTACTTTCACTTTGCTTGGACCAAAAAAAATTACATTAGCTCTTACTTCATTATTACATTGATCTCTATCACACCATTACTTGACTTTATAAGTTCCTAGGATCATTTTTATGATAAAGTTTATGACAACTTAAGCTTTCAAGAAATATTGTGCATCAAATTAGATGTCAAACTCCTCGAGTCAAAATATTTATTCTACAAATCTACGTAATGGTTTTGACCTTTAGAAGACCTTCATAAGGGGTTGATTGATTATCACTATCACCTTAAAAAATTGTCTTACCTTTATTATAGAGACTAAGATTAAAATTAATTTTTTAACTTTTGGTGTGACTCTTTTCAATTCCTAACTCATATAGTAAATAAATATTTGTTCCTTCTCCTATTTTCTAATTAAAAAGGCCTTGATAGTCTTATTGGTAGTAAATAGATACATGTACAACTTCTCTTCCTCTTGGGGTCAATTGAGGAGCAAGGGAAATTGAGAAAAATTTTCAAGTCCTTAAATGCAAACTAACATTCTTTAATCCATTAGACATTTTTTAAAATTTCTCATGCTTTTGAAAAATGTCATGCATTCCAAACTAGACATGAATTTAAATTTAAGGTTGTTATCAGATAATTAAGGTTTTCAACCCCATTCAAGGATCTAGAGGTTTCATTTCTAGCATTGCCTAGATCATTTTTAGAATGGCTTTAATTTCTCATTAGGATTCTATGAAATTGAGGAACTTTCCTTCTTAAACATCAAAAACACATTTTATATTTAGCTTTATTTAAAAATTACTAAGTACCTTAAACACCTCTACTAGGTCTCTAGCATGATCTTTTACCCATTTGATTTTCATAACCATATTATCCATATAGACTTTAATAGTCTTACATATGTGATCCTTAAATATTTAATTCATTAGCCTTTGATAAATCAATTTTGCATTTTTTTAGCCCAAATGGCATAACACAATCATAATAAATGCCCTATTCAATGACAAAGCTAGTTTTCTCCATATCCCAAACAAACATTTTACTATGATGGTATCCAACTAATGCATCCAAAAAGCTATACAATTTATAATTAGTTATAAAGTCAATAAGTTGGTCCATATTTGGTAAAGGATAACTATCCTTAGGGTAGACTTTGTTGAGGTCGATAAAGTTTATACGTGGTCTATATTTTCCATTTGTTATCTTGATAGAATTGTATTTGCCAAGCATTCTAGGTAATCCATGTATTGAATAAACGCTACCTTAAGTAGGTTTTTAACTTCTACTATGGCTAATTGCTTTAGTAAGGCATCATTTTTTTTTTTTTAATTTTAAGAGCTTGAATTCTTTGTTTATCTTCAAATTATAAGAATGCACGAGTCAATGTTTGGCATTTTCTTTAATCGTTAGGCTAGAATGCATATATTCTCTTTAGGGGTCGAATAGATACTCTTTTTGATAGGCTAGATAGTCTTCCTACTTCAAGGTTTTTGCCTTCCCCTACAATTCATTTCTTAATTTCATCTACGGACTCATGTTGTACATCCTTTCCATCTCAAGGTAAACTAGTTATGTCAATAGTTAAAAATTATGTGACTTACTTTAAAACTAGTAAGTAGGTTTCTTTTATTGCTTTTGGGTCTCCCTATACTACTACCTCTTTAATAGTTAATACCTTTTTGCAAGGGATCTAAAGTTGGTATGGGTAATATCGCCATAAAATGTTGGACGACTTAAAATTGCACGAAAAGTGAAAGATAAGTCAATAAACATGAACTCAACATAAAAATTTTCATAGGACCTTTATCACCTTTTTCCATAATTGGCTTAACAATGCTGATGACATTTATCTACTTCCTATTAAGGTTGACTAATATAGTTTTATTGGCTAAAGCCAACTGATATGTTACCAAAAGGCCATGTACACATTCATTATCATCAAATTAATAACACTTCTATCATCAACTAATTGCCTTTTAACTTGAAACTTCTTAATGATTTCAAATACTGCTAGGGCATCAACATGGAGTCTAATGACTGGTTCTCCATTTATGGGAGAAAAGACATTAGGCAAAAAAAGAATTTCTTAAGAGAAATTTTTCCCAGTCACTAAGTATACCTTTTTAGCTTTCATTTTCCTCTAGCTAAAACTATCTTTAATTAAGCTTCCCTCAGATATTACATTTATCACTTTAAAGAGGTTTGAGTGTCTTATCATTTACCTTTTTTACTTTGTTCAATTTAGTCTTTATCTTATTTTTATCTATATTCTCATTGGCACTTTTTTTTCTTTAAAAACTTTTTCAATGCCCTTTTTATATCAGGTGCTTAATTTTAACTTTCAATTGATAGCGATCTTTAGTGTCATAATATCTCTATGAAACTGATAGTACTTTCTTTCATACCTTTAAGCCTCCTCTAGTAACCATCTCAAGTATAAAACAAGCTCTTTATTTCACTAAATCTATAGTATAATTTCTACTTTAGCTCTGTTTGCTAGATACTAATCTAATCATATACTCTTTCAACCTTGCTCATCTCTAACTTCTTTCTTCTTCTTATTGAACTTAGCATGACAGTCTTGGATATTCTCTTTATAGGTGATGTAAGTATTAGCTCTTTTCATGTACCTTTCAAAGTCATTAATCTATTCAAAGCTAAGTGAATTGAAGCGTGGGACAGACTTACAATTATTCATCATGGCCTTAATTCTAATGTTAGCATTGAGATTTTCGATTTTAGCTATAACTTGATTGAATTTTTTAACATAATCGACTAAGATCTCTCTATCTAAGTGAACCGGTTTAAAAAAATTTAAGGAACCTTTTTTTATGGGATACTTTTTATAAATCTAGCCTAGAAAGATTTTTTAATTATCAAATAAAGTAATAAAATGCTTAAGTAACTCACTATACCAAATTTAAGCAATGACCAATAATATGGTTAAAAGTGCTTAATAAACAGTTACATCATTATACTTGTCAAGTTGTATGTTTACTCAAAATTTATAAAGGTGGATCTTTTTATTATCCCTTCCTAAGATTCCATAACTAGTGCTTTAAATTTCTTAGATGGTTTTTCCTAATAATTTTTGAGATAATGGTGATGCTTCTAATGTTATGAACTCCTAGATTTTCTTCTCCTCCTTTTACATTTTAGCCAAAGTTGCTTTAAATTTTTTAGTTATGGCCTCCACATCTATAAAATGCCCTTCAAACTAGGTACTAGGATGCAATAAGATTCCCTATCATCGTCATAGGTAGGTTGAGGTTAGTTAACTACATGTGGTTCATTATGACAATCTTTAGTTAGTTAAGTTATGGTGGTGGCATTCAACTAACTTTTTTTTTTTTGGTATTATAAGGGTTTAGTGGGTTAGTGTTTAGTAAGGGTTTTAGATTGCTTGCTCTTATAGCGAATAACTATCTTTAACTAGTTAGGGTTTAAGTGGGGCCAAGTTTAGGTTAGCATTGTTTCTTCTACTTATACCATGTTGATAATCAACTATTGGGGGTATACAATCCAAAATTTTAGGCTTAGGCAACATAAGGACAAATAGTCCATGCTTACCACTAAATGATAGCTAATTAGGGATCTAAGAATGTGACTAGTAAGATAGAAGATAATATTAAGAGTGCCACAAGAGTGATATGGGATAATCACTAAAGAAAAAAGTTAACTTAGTGAAAAGGTAAGGAAAGATAGTATTTTAGGTTAAACAAGCATTCCTAGAAAACCTAATCTAGTACTCTTATTGTCATCTTCTATTTATAACTACTAGAGGAAGTGGAGAATAACTGCTAAGAATTACATTTTAACTTTTATTCCCATGATCTCTTATTTTGTAGGTCTATGACGTGTCTTATTTAGCTAGAGCCTCTATGAACATAAGTAATTTAGCACAATGGTCTTGGCCACATTGGTTTATAAGGTTAGCATTAAGCAAGGGTGTATGGTTCCACGTGTAAGAGATCATTATACAAAGAATAGGTCTTAGGTTCATATACCCATCATTGTGTTTATTCTTACTCTTACTTCAATTAAGTACTTGACATTTACAAATGAAAAAATGAAAATTAATAAAAAAAAAAATACTTTATTATAATAGGTATAGTATTTTGGGTTATGCACTGAGTTAATTAAAAGAAAAAATTTTATTATTATACCCAAAATTATCCATATTTAAATGTTGATTTATCTTTTTTTGTCAAATGTAAATTATATATTAACTAAGTATATAGCAAAAAAATTTTCAAAATCAATTATTTATACATGTTTTGCACATATTATTATAACTAAAATTTAATCAATTTATTATGATGAAAAATAAATTTTATTATGCATAATCAATTGTATACGTAACTATGAGCACTAGATTTTGGATCATTAAGATGTAAGCCTAATGATGAGAAAATACTTGAATTCTTCCCTAAAGGATAGGAGAAATAATGCCTAAGAAAGTGGCAAACACTTGGAAAAGCTTTGAATCAAACCCATCTTTCAACTATGAGAGCATCTAGGGGAATGTAATATTTTTCTATATAACCAACTTAGTTGGTTATATAGCAAACTAAATAGGATTGTATAGACCTTTTATAGGGTTATATAGATAACTTAATAAAGTCCATTAGTAATAAGCTTCTAAAACAGTGAACCACTAAGCTTAAAAGGGTTATACAACCAACTCCAAGGCTATACAGATAACCTTGGGGCTATACAGATAACTTTAAAACCCTAATCTCTAGAATTTTTCTCATTTTCATCAATAAAGAGTGTGATAAGAGATGGATAGGGTGTAATCCAAGCCATTGAGCTCAGTTGCACTAGTCTCCTTCTATACATACCCTTCTCTTTGAAAACAAATGGAAAGGTTTATTTTTCCTAAGAAAACTCTGTCAAAATATTCCCTCAACCCTAAAAACTCTATTGAATAGAAACCTAGAACACCCAAATCTTCACCTAAGAGATTCATAGTAATATAAGTTTTTCCTATTCATAGCATTGTTTCCCTTAGCATTTGTAGGAAAATATCAATACCAAAGTGCCTCTGAGGGCAAAAATAATATTTAAGGCATTAAAGGACCTCTTCCCCCTTCCTTTTATTCTTCTTCCCCTTTTCTTTCTTCTTTTTGAATTCCAGTTAAAGTAAAACTAATAGGTTGTACAAATAGATTATTATCTGTATAGACCACTAGCTGGTTTGTACAACCCTTTATCACCACTCATATTACTATTTATAATAGTCCTTACTTTACTTAAATTTATGTGATTTTTGATGTTTTTTATTTTTTTTAAGCCTAATAATATAAGGAGTGAAGTAGGCTACAACAACTTATAATCCTTATTCCCTACTTTCAAATCATATTTTACATATAAACTAGTTTTGATATAAGGATTACATTCTTTATTGTGACATTCACCATACCCTTTTATCACTTTTAAGTTCGATTACATATTAAGGTGATAAGGAAAGGCTTAATAGAGCCAAGGACTCTTTGATTCATCATTTTTTAATAGGTACTTATGATGTTAGTTTATGGATTTTCATCACTGTAGTTACCACCATCATGATGGTGGATGGATTAGCCTTTTTATGGCTAACTTATCCTTCTTGTTTCCATTAAGGCATTGATGGTACAATATGCAAATGAGGGAGAATTTGTATCCTAAGGATCCCAATTTTTATCATTTACCTGTTGCTCATTGGTTTAGTTTTTGATCTCTTGGCATTTGCTTGTTTCTCTACCCTTATTAGCATCTTAACCTCATCCATGGCTAAAGGCGCTATTTACCTTGCCCTTAAACATATCCCACCCCTTTGGAACAAATTATGAGAGGATCTTATAATCCCATAACCCCTCATTTTGATCTTTATAGTAAGCCTTAGTGTTCCTTAGCCTTTATTTTCATGTTTATAATATTATGTTTTATCCATTTATGTTATTGCATGTCATCATCATGTGTTGTGCTTCATTCTATATTAATGTGTTTAATTATGAATATGAATAGTAGAAAAGGACCCTTAATTAACCCTTAATATGGAAAATGATATGGAGGATTATAGGCTAAATGGACTAGGACTTTAAATTGCAAGGGTAAGGTAGTATACTTCCTTTTTGGTTATTCATTTTGAGTAGATTTAGGGGCTATCATCCTTTTTATTAAACCCATATTTTAAGAAATAATTTATGGTTCTTTTTATAGGTTAGAAGGGCTAATTAATGCATATTTTGTCTTATTTTAACTAATTGCATGATAATCCCCTTTTATGGTCATATGTGTACCCCTTATGTTGATTGCTTATGAATGTTTGAATGTTATGAATGGATTAAAATACACTCGATGAATATTTTAAGGTAGCCTAATATAGAATAACCAATCAAAATGACTAACATTATAAATGTGAACCAAAGATAGGCTAAATCCTAAAATCCAAGTGACTTAGAGATGCCTAACCTATTTTCACGTTATACCCAATTCCCAAACTTGATCTCTAATGGAGTGAAGATAGATTGGGCCTTCTAGATTGACCTATTAGGCTCAAAATACATTTCACCCAAAATTTTATTCTAATCAAAGTCAAGCAACAACTCTAATCTAGCTTTAAGGGTAGTGCCAAAGTGTAACTCCACATTGGCCCTTATGGCCACTTAATTTCCAGTAGGGCTTCAAATTATCGTGAAGCCTCCTAATGGTCCCCTGATGATCCAAATGGTCCTCTGATGATCCAAACGTGTGCCATCAAATGGAGTTGTACCATTGTATGACCCATGTCCTCTTGATCTCTCGATGGTTGATAAAAGCTTAGGAGTCATAAGCGAGATTTCACTCATTTGAGCATAGACACGAAAAATGAGCCACTTATAATGGCGACTCCATTAGGGACTAATGAAATTGACTTCACACCAGAATCTCTGTATTACTTTTGTAATTTTTTTCCTTGTTGATTGAATCATGCATTACATTTATGTAGTCTTCATAGTTTACCATATACACTATACAAACTAATAAGTTCTCTAAAGATGAGACTTAAGCTACATTTAGGCTTAGGAGAAGGTACAAAGAATTCATCACTTATATGCCAAGTACCTTCAGCTATGTCAAATAGTGAGTACACGACACTCATCCCCAAGCACATGGAAGCCATTTACTACTATTAGGCAAATGTAAGAGTCGTAGTACCTTTGAATAAGATACCCCTCTTATTTGCATTCTTTCCAATGGACAGTTGAAATCTCCAAAGAGCATGTCTCAGTCTTCCCTTATGTAAATATGTAATGTATTCCCCTTCCCCCATTAATGTAAATACCAATTCTCCTATATAAATGTTTGTATATTCTCCATTCGTCGCTATGTAAATATTGCTTCTTTATCATATTATATTAATTAAATACAAATGTTTATGTATATCCCTTCCTCACTCTGTAAAAAAGGGATTTCTATTTATTGTATATTCCTTTTATTTGCATAAACAGTTGGTTATGTAAATGTTAGTCTTTTTTTTGTAAGTTTTAGTCTTCTTTTGTAAACATCCTTTGGAATTCTTACCTTGCTTTGTTCGAGGGATCATACATATTCACTATCCCCCCCATTGATAGTTGAATAAGATCACACCTAAGAAAGGGCTACTAAACTTCATGTGTGGAAAAAATAAGTTTGAAAGGATCTTTTGCAAATAACATGTGCATTTCATGTATGCATTTATAATTTGATTGTTCATGCACTATCTTAATACCTCTGTTTTGCAGCTATCATAAAGGAGGCTAGCTAGGAAGAGCAGAATACCTTGCTCAATCTAGAATTCCAAACTATTAATGAAGTAGGCAGGCCGTATTGCACAAGTAGAATTGATGAAAAAAATAAAGGCAGAATTTAGCCAAATGATGGGGAAATGGATTACCGAGGAGGTATGGAGACACCTTAATGAGATCCTGTCAAAGAAAGGGGAAGCCTCCTGTAGTAGGACTAATAAAGGGAAAGAACCAATGAAAACTCCGCATTAGGTGATTATTGATGATGATTTGTTTGGTATCAAAGATCATCACATGAGCAAGGCTATAAAAGAGACAAGTGGCGTAACAATTATGTTGGACAAATGCATAGGAAATGATAAGGAGAATGTCAAGATGGATGAGTTTGACAAGCAGCTGGAGAAGATCCAAAAGACGCTAAATGCGAAGGGAGTGGAGCGAGGAGCTGGATAATTTATTTTAATGATCGCAGAATTGTGACTGAAATTTTATTGCTGTCACTAAAATTGAATTTATTCAAATATTACTTAAGTATGATTATTATTACAATTAATTTAATTAAGGATCTCAAGTCGTTAGACTATTATTAAGTGGTAATTAATATTGATTTATTTATTTTGTAATTATATAGAATTGAAATTAAATTATATTTGTTATTTATTTATGGTCTTATGTAATTTTAGATTTTTAATTTGATCATATTATATTAATTAAAATAATAATAATTAATAAAATAAAATTATCGTGATTTCAAATAAATTACCTTTAATTGATTGATTAAAAAAAAAACTAACCGGCTGCAATGCGAAACCGATTTATAAGCAAACTAGCTCATTTGGATTTATTATGACAAGGAAATCGACTTTAGAAGCGATTGGACCGACAATTTTTTTATTTTAACATAAATCAATTCATTCTGAGTGTCTAATCAAAAAATATATAATATTCTTGCGACATTAACTCTTGATTAAAAGAAGGGTTGCATAATGTACATTGTTTGGCTATATCTACTAAGGTTTGGCGTCCATATGTTCACGATTTTATATTGTTTTTAAAAAATAAAATATACAAAATTAAGATTAATTGTTGGCAAGATTAAAATTGTTTAAAAATTAAGATTAATTGTTGGCAAGATTAAAATTGTTTATCTTAATTGTAGATTCATTTAATATTAAATTTTAAGTTTTGATACAAAAGTAAACAAATATGAGTTTTATAATTATATTTATCTTAATTGTTGATTCATTTTGGCATCATTTGTTTGTGAAAAATAACTTAAATGAGAAAAATATTTTAATAAATAACATATTTGTTGGTGTTGGTATACATTATAAAAAATATTAATAATACCCTTTATGACATATAATTATAACTTACACATCTTATATAAAGAGTGTTTAGTATAATTAATGTGTGCAGTTGATAGTTGATTAACACTCATCAGTCCATGAAAAAATATTCAATAAAAATTAAAAACAATAAATGTTAGTTGATTGATGTGTCAATCAACTGTTATTATAATCTTTGAACTAGTTTTCAACCTCAACTACTAATAAT
This sequence comes from Omphalea diandra, assembly GCA_949677035.1. Lineage (NCBI taxonomy): Eukaryota > Viridiplantae > Streptophyta > Magnoliopsida > Malpighiales > Euphorbiaceae > Omphalea > Omphalea diandra. The sequence continues at coordinate 23,048 of CATIWR010599624.1, forward strand.
TAATATACAACAAAAAAAATATATTTCTAAAAATTTTCTTTTAAACTTATTTTATTTATTGATCCCTAATACACATCACATTCAAGAAACACACGTGTCTATATCAGAAAAACTCACAAATCTTCTCATATCATACCTATAACATATATTCTTCTTTATTTTTCCCTTAAATTATTTTATTTTTAATTTAATTTATCTAACTGAAAATATAAAATACAAATCAACTATATATTTTTATTTGTTATTTTACAAATTAATAGCAACAGTTAAATATTATTTATTAAATATTTTACTTCATTCATTCCAAAAAAGTTGTTCACTATTTATTTTTGAGATGTCTCAAAACACAAGTCCACTCTCATTAAATTAAAAATATTTGTTATCACTTTTTTAATTTACCTTTATTAATCATTAAGCAAGATAAATTATATTTGTTATCTTATCAATATAATTAAAGATATAGATGAAAAAATAAATGAGTTGACAAAACATTTGATATATTTTTAAAATAATATGCAAATTATAAGGTAACATTCTTTTTTGGGATAAAATTATCTGTTGTACTCAATAGCTATCCAAACATATTATATATATGTGTGTGTAACAGTTATGAGCCACATAAAATGATAATAATTATTTGAAATTATAAAACTGATATTATTCAATAATCATTACGTTATTAAGAAAAAAATAAAAACAAAAATGACATACCAAAAGAGAAAAAGACATTAACCTTTATTTATTCTATTTGTTCATCTGCTTCTTGGTTTTGGTTAAAATTCAGCTTACCTTTTCTATTCTAAAGAGTAAAATTCAGCATACTTATTAATAGAAGAATATGACACCGATCTTATCAATCATGACAATAGTAATAATTAACAATAATGTGGATAGACAGCCAATCATGACTCTAAATTATATATATTAGAAAACTAAACGTACTTATCACCATTTAGAACGCGATAACTCCACGGGGCTCTCATTGGCTGAATTATATATGGTTAACAGGGTTAAATATATAAAATATAAAAAGTCTCCCTCTCATACTAAAAAAGAAAATACAAAAATTGAGATTTATTTGTATTCTAAAAAAGATTGAGATTAAATATATAACTATTTTTCTTGTTGATTGACAATAAAAAAAAGAAATAGTGGAAAATAAAATTGAGAAAGAAATTTAGTGCTATATTCCTTTTTTTTTTGTTCATTACTTGCAACCAAATAAACGAGTAATTCTAATTAATCTACTCTCAATTTCAACACAAATTTATCAGTTGGAAATTTCACTTTAGTTTTTGATCTAGAAAGCTTTTGATTTCTACTTAACATTTGTGACGGGAATGGAAAAGGACGATTTGGTTCGATGTCTAGATTTCTTTTCTAGGTTTCAAAATACATTAGACACCCATTGACAACCAAGTTCAGAAAAAAATTCATAATCTCTTTCCTGATTATTTGATGATAGTCTTTCATGGATGTGATGTCTCTCATTCAGAAGAACTAGAGAGTAAGATGATCAATCGAAAATTCACATTAATTATGAAAAGTGTATGTGCAGATTATATAAATTAACACGTTTTTACAAAATTATCATGATTTTATAAAGTATATCATCTCTCTAATATTAATAAAAAAAAAAAACTCTTTACGACATATATAACTATAATCTAGCAATATTACGTATTTATCAATTGGATAAAGATTGAAATTTAATTGTTTTTCTTTCAACTCAAAAAATAAAATACTCTATACAAGCATAAGAAATTCATGATTGTGTGAGAGGTGTTGACTGCTGCCGTTCTTTTTGAATTTTTTTTTTTTTTTTTGGCTAGCCTTTAACAATAATTTCTAAGAGAGCTTGGGTGTTAAAGAAGCTTGTGAGAAAGGATCTAATTGGAAGAAATGGGATTATGTTTTAATTTTTAGCTTTTTCTTTAAAAAATTAATATTTTCTAACACTTTCAAATATAAATTTTTATTATTTTAATAAAATTAAATTTGATGGAATTTAAATTAATATATAGGCTGTTTATTCATTCTAATTTATTTATTATGTAGAAACATAAACAAATGAAAAATATATTTTAGGTTTTAGTTGACATTTCTTAAACATTATAATAAAAATTTATAGCTGACGTATATTTGACTTGGGCTGCTGGATTAAAAAAAAATTGTTAAAAGTTAATAATGGCTCCAATATTTATCAAGAAAATATGAATAAAAAAATAAGAATAAGATATGAAACAGACAGATAGATATGAACTACTCCTTCCATTAGGTTAAACAAATCAATGCCACCATTGATTTAGCTATTCAGTATTCAATGCACATTGTTAGATGAAACATGCATAGTTAGTAGCAGTTGTTAGCCTAGGTATTAGAAACTCTAACAAGATATATATATATATATAGTTTTTAAAGTTTTTTTTTTTTTAACAACAAGTAACACTTTTGGTGTTAGAAACTCCCCATTAAAAATATTTATCTCTAAACATTTCAAAACCAATTGTGAATGAGTCCATCTACATCGGACCGGTTTTGAGTTCATTACACAATGGAACATAACTACGACGATACTTTAGAGCATTGAATATTCAGATAGACTGAAATAATACATTAATGGAACTTTAAAAATAAAAATATTAATGGCCATCAAAGGGCCTGAATACGATGGGAGTAATACATTAGCAATATTCCAAATAAAAGAGTCGCTAGTCAATATCATTGAGATAGAACAGAGTAATTTCATTACTCTCTTTAGAGATGAATGTTGAAATTTTTATGTGGGCTAATATTAATTATGGATTTATTTTAATTATTTATAAAACGGACTGAATAATATAGTTTATTGATTGTGGGTAAGCCCAATTAAAATGTGATCAATTGAATTATGGGCTTGTGACAACTTTTGTGGGTCGATATGGAAGACGGTCAGTGTAGACCTATTTTAACATGGACCTGTAATGAATGGGTCTGTTAAAATTATTATAAATAGGCCAGGTCTTTTCTCCTACTTTCATGATGATTGACAACCCTAGTTGTTACACCCATTGTAGCTGTCTTGTGAGAAGGTCAAAGAGAGAAATACCTATTTTCCGTTTTCAACTCTTCTGACCTATTATTCCAATGTTCCATTTTCAGTGTTCGGAATAATGGTGCGAAACAATTTGGGATCCAACGCGTAAAGAGGTATGCAACTTGTTTCCGCTTTTCAGATCTACTGAGCAAAAATGTATGCAATTTTGCTTTTGTATAATCATGAATGGTGTTCTAAATTTATGTACTAGATCCTAAATTAAATTCTTACATGTGGTATCAGAGCCTAGATTGTACATGATTTAGAATCCTAAATATTTTGTATTGTTAATAAAAAAAAATTTTGGTTGGGGCTAGCACCATGGTCGATTGCCTCTTTGATATATTGAATTTGCTCCTATCGTAAGAAGCTAGTTGTGTAGCTCGGATGGTTGGTGAGGCGCGCAAAGAGTAATAAGTCATGGGTTCGAAACCTAAGTTTTCCTTTTTATTTTTTTTCTCTCCTTCCTTCTTCTTTCTTTTTTCTTTTTCTGCGTTGGCTAGTTTTGTCTCCCTGCGAATCCGCCACCAAATCCGTTCTCTTCGATTTCCTCTACGCTCACATCTCCCTCACTGAAATCGGGGCACACTTCTCCGCTTCCGACCCGCTCTCTGCTAAGCTAGTGCGCTATTTATGTGGGGCTATAGGTCCCAAATGACACGATAATACACAGTCGCAAGCTTTAGTCCATAAAAGACATGAAAAAGAGTTTCTGTTATTATATAACACGACAAGAAACATTCCATGTCGCTTGATTGAGATTAACTATGTCCTTATAATTTTTGGTTCGATGGTGATGGAAGACACTAAATTAGCGGGATAGTCCCATTCAACACCATTGTCATCCCCCGTTGGATCCCTATCAGAATGTTACAATAGGGAAGATGCAAAATCTACAACACAAATTCTACGATTTTAGAACACTGGTACTTATTATATATCACAGTTGATGTTTATATTATTTAGCCCATTGGTTTTTTAAAAATGTTTATCATTATTGGGTTCGAGTTGAAACTGCTAAGAATTACAGATTGAGCATGCATGGTTGTGCTTGTGATTGAGTACATCAGTTTAGGGGACAAATAGCTTAGGTAAGGGGGTTACAGAAAATCCTATTATCTTTGGCCTAGAAGCTGCTTGTAATTTTGTCTCTGAGGATAGAGTCTCACGAGCTTTTGTAATTGTAGCTCTAGAAGCTTTTTGACAAAAACATCTCTTTCAAAAATAATAATAATAATAATAATAAATCAATCAATCAATAAATAAAATGTAAGTGGAGCATAATATATGTCGGCTTCAAGGAGATGAAACTTTGTCTATTGTAGGAAAATTTGTAACGATTTCTCTAAACAAAATGATAAAACTATGGAGTGGTGTTATACAGCCAAGGTTGATGGTTGTCGTTTATATATATTAATATTTAGCTGGGTTATGTATATAATTGTTTCTCTATTTATTATTAAGTGACATTGACCTTCTGATATTAATAAATAAATAAATATTTATTTTACACATATATGAAAAAATAATTATGTGTTTAAAATTAAAGTATATTGTGTTTGATATCTTGTGTATTTTTTGAAAATATATATTTATGTTCAGTATGTATTTTAATTGGGTTATAATAAATCTCTAATTAAAAATAATTTTATGAGTTGATATGAAAAGTTACCGCCAAAGTGGGACATCCATTGAAATTCGTAGAGTTGTTTTTAATTTTTGCGAAGAGATAATTC
>CATIWR010599734.1:0-10392 GCA_949677035.1 Omphalea diandra
TTGAAAAAGGAAAGGTGGACACTACATTGTTTATTAAAAGGCACAAGCATGATACATTTATTGTACAAATTTATGTTGATGATATCATTTTTGGTGCTACTAATGAATCTCTTTGCGAGGATTTTGCTAAGTGTATGACTAGAGAATTCGAAATGAGCATAATGAGAAAGCTCAAGTTCTTTCTTGGTCTACAAATCAAACAAACCAAAGAAGGGATCTTCATCAACCAAGCCAAATACACAAAGGAGATATCAAGAATTTTGGCATGGATAATTACAAAGTAGCAAAAACCCCCATGAGTGGTACCATCAAATTGGACAAAGATGAATAGGGTAAGAAGGTAGATGAAAAGAAATATCGAGGTATGATTGAATCTCTACTTTATCTAACTGCTTCTGTTCCAATCCTCTTTTAAAGAATCACTTTTAAATGCTGTTAAAAGAATTTTCAAATATTTACATGACATATTAAACTTAGGTTTATGATATCCTAGAGACTCATCTTTTAGTCTCATAAGTTATTTAGATGTGGATTATGCAAGTAGTCTTTTAGATAGAAAGAGCACTTCTGGAACTTGCCAATTAATAGGTGAACGTCTAGCATCTTAGTTTAGCAAAAAGCAAGTTTCAGTTGCCTTATCCACCGCGAAAGCCGAGTATGTAGCTGCGGGTTGTTGTTGCACCCAATCCTTTGGATGACACAATAATTAAAAGATTATGGCAAAGTAATTAATCACATTCTCATTAAATGTGATAACACTAGTGATATCAATCTTTCTAAGAATCCCATCCAATATTATAGGAGTAAACACATAGACATTAGACACCATTTTCTTAGAGATCATGTCCAAAAGGGTGATGTTGTGTTAGAATTTATTGACACAAATTATCAACTTGTAGATATTTTCACTAAACCTCTCAATGAAGAAAGATTGAACTTCATTAAGAGATAATTAAGAATGGTTGATGGAAGCTCCCTAAAGTAAAAAATTTGATCTTATGTATTGATTGTAAATGTGTTGATTGTTTTTGATACTTGATCTTTCAAGATATCTTAATTTTGACTTATGCTTTTTTGTGACATATTGTAATTAATTAAGCATCAATAAGTGGATCACAACTTTGAATTTTTCAAAAACTTAATTCTTCTTCTTATCCTTGATGCCTTGTAATTCATGATTGCCATCCATTATTCATGGTCGTGAATTAATGGTCCATGACAACCGGCTGACAAATGTTAATTCATGGTCACGATAATCACTCTCCACCATAAATTTGGTCAAGATTTAAATTTTTTACCATTGGAAGTATGTATTCTTAAAGAATTTTTATCCGTTACTCATATTTTTTAGGAATCACGGTTGTGATTCTTGAATTCATAGATGCGAATTTAAGTAACTGCTAAACAATTAAGTGATTTGACTGCCAACTATTTCCAACTCTTCATCACTCTAATTCTAGCCATTTTCACACCCATTCAATGGCTATATAAACCCCTTAAACAGTGATTCTTATCACTTCATCCTACTCCAAATCAATTCTCTTTCCAAAACTCTCTAAATTCTCAAACTCTCTCTACCTTCTCATACGACTCCTAAGAAAATTTCTAGATCAGAAAAAGGGCAAGGCTAACCATCTGCACCTCTAGCACTTCATCTAATGAAGGGTATCACAAAGGAGGAAAAAGAGCATTTCAAAGCCAACTCTTTAAAAATCATCATTCTCAACAAAATCCCTTCTACATTTCTATTGGAGACTCTTAGAATTAATGTAGAAATTCGTGCATTCCTATCAAACTTGGGTTGGAATGAATTCATCTTCGGGATGAACCTGGTTATGAAGAAGTCGTTAGGGAATTCATGTGTATAGTTCAACTGAGTAGTAAATCAAAATCATGAGCGGAGCAATACAGGTTAGTATTTTGCGCTTTCGGGGATCCATATATTATTGCTTTTGAACAAATATCCACCCTTTTCAACCTTCAAGTCGGAGAAAATATCCCTTTCATTATGTCCACTCTTGACGTGTTATATTTCAAATTTTGGTCAAAAATTTCCATTAAGACCAAACATGACTTGAAAACCTCATTAGTCAAATACATAAAAAATAAAAACCCTACCCTTTTGGATGCTCCATCGTATCATCACCTTTTTTGCAAATGCTAGAGGTGATGGCAATGAAAAAGTGTCTCAAAAGGATTTGGTCTTTCTATTCTGACTTGTGAAGAATAAACCCTTCAAACAGGTCGGCATCTTATGGATCAATTGATCCATATGAACACCAAGCTGAAAAACCAATTTCTTCTTCCTTCACATATAACAACCATCTATCGCTTTGTAGCAACACTTGATGAGGACAATGAAAAATTCATCATCGAGAAACTCCTCCATTCTCAAAATTTTCTTGACCTCACCTATTTAATAAACACTAAAGCTATACACTCAGACACATATGCTTATCCTTGGGTGCTTTTTGGGTTAGGAAAATGGAAACTTCCCAAGCCTCCAAAAGGAAGAGTCTCATTAATGAAGATGGAGCCTTACCAGTGCCCCCTCCTCAACGAAAACCCAAATCAAAACTGTCTTTTACCACCATTAATAACAAATTAGACAAGATGATGAAGAGGAGATTCCTTTTTCTCTCATATTTTCATAATGACATGGTGGATTTGCAAGAAAAATTAGGTGTTCCTCCTCACCATCTTTTGAATTTTACTGAATTTAAAGATACCCAAGAAGAAGAAGGTAATGAAGAAGTTCAGGAAGGAGATGAAACAGAAGATAAAGATAATAAAGAAGGAGAAGAAACTTCTGAAGATGATGATGACTCTTCAATCTTCTAGAATAGGATTTCTTTGCATTTTCTCTTTGTTTTACTTATGTAAAGTTGTAGATCCCACAACTTGCTTATAAATGAATAAAAATGTTTTTTAAATTCTTTGTCTTATGTGAGTGATGGAATTTACTTTTATGATTGCAATTCTTATTAATTTTGCTCCTTATGAACACTTATCTATTTGTTATACATTTATTATTTTGCCTTACGAACCCTCTTTTTGATCTTGCCAAAGAAGGAAGAGAAAGGATTAAGAAAGAATCAAAAGGGAGAGAAAATAACTTGCAAGTAAATAGCATAAGTTAAGGGGGGAGCTTTGTAGTCATTCTTAGAAATTTCACCTTGATCTTTGTCTATAAATTTTTAAGCATTCATTGAATCATTCACCATTCCAACTTCACAACTTCAAAACTCATGCATTTATTTTCCCTTAGGATCAATCTAAGTTGTGAAAATAAAAAAGGGGCGAGATTTTTGGACTAGGTTGATTTAACCTAAGTCATGAACCTCTTTTAATCTAGACAATAGAGATTGATTAATTTTAATGTTATCATTAAGTGTTGTTTTGCAAATTATAAGTTAGTTTTTATCATTAGAAGTTAGATTAAGTTCAAATCTCCAACCTTATGAAGTTCACTCTAATTCGCGGTAAGTATACTATAAATCGTGACTACGAATTAGTCACAAGGAAGGATGAAGCTAGGGCAAAGAAATTTGCGGACAACTTTACTGCCGCAACACACCTAAAGTTGGCAAAGCCTTAGTCATAGAAGAATTGACAGTGTGTGTCACGCCTGAGTCATGATCGTGACTTTTATAGCGACAAAGAAGGGAACCAAAGCCACAACCATAGGTTGCCAAGTGTCCCAGGTGTCCGTTGAAGATAAAAAATCATGAGGGCAAAAGTTTCTTCATGATCACAATTCGAACAATTGAAGTTTTCTCTTCAAACAGAGGAATTCACAGTCTTAGTCGCATCCAAGGCATGGTTGTCTCGCGATTGCGACTTTTGAGAGTGGTTAGAACACAACAACTATATTTTTCTGGGTGACCAACGAACAACTGACATGTGGACTAGATGTTAGACACAAACAAGATATTCAGCTGCAATTGAAAATTTGCGACTGCTACTTCAGCCTGACAAGCATTTAATGCTGAATCTGCCTAGCAGATCTTATAGATTTGTTGATAGTTTTAGTCTAACGTCTCTTTAGTGGATATGAGCTATAAATACTCCACTAAACAACATGTAAATGTAAGAGAATTCATTAATTTGTAACCATACTCTTGCTACTTTACTGCTTATTCTTTCAATTCTTACTTATGCCTTAGTGATTTTCTAGTGTGAGCAATAAATACCATTGTAAGAGTTTTTAGTGTGAGCCTTGAAAGCACTTGTAAGAGGTTTTATTGTGAGCCTTGAAAACACTTATGAGAGGTTTTAGTGTGAGCCTTGAATACACTTGTAAGAGGTTTTTTGTGTGAGCCTCAAAAACACAAGTTGTAAAAGTTTGGTGTGAGCTTGGAAACACCTATTGAGTTGAGTGAAACATCCAATTGTAGAAAATTGGGGAGTGGGCATATGGTTGGTTAACACTCAAACCACTATAAACTCTTGTGTCTATTATTTTTTTTCTTTTACTCAACTTCTTAAACACCTTATCCCTCATTTTATTTTGTAATTGAATATCAATTCAACCCCCTCTTCTTGGTGCCCTAGGCTGATAATTTCTTAGTCCAAAGCTATAGAATGAGTGAATATAGAGACGTTAATAGCTTATGAATCATGATCTTCATTTAGTTCATTTAGGTTTTCAATATTTGTTTGGTTTATATTCTTTTCCTCTTCATCTCATGTGTGGTTTTCATAGCTTATTCATTATACCATTATAAATGTATTAATGAGCAACATCTCTTATACATGCATTAAGCACCCTATATATTTATACACTTATATGTTAATTGCATTATGGAGGATAAAATTAACATTGTGAGCCTCTGAGGCCAAGACAACTCATTAAAAGCATCTAAGAACCCTTTTCCCCCATATTCTTCTTCCTTTTTCCCTTTTCTTTTTTCTTTTTGAAAACCAAGTTTTGGAGGGCTATATAGACTTCATGTAGTATGTACAACCATCCTTGTGGGTTATACCTCAAAGTGGTTTGTATCGCCTACTTTTGATTATTGATAGTATGAAATTTAGTTTTCTTTTTTCATATAGATTTCTTTATCTTCAAACTATTTTCTTTGATTCTTAGGACTCTCATTAGCATAATAAGGGTATGTCTTATGACCTAAGATGCCCTATTCAATCAAATGATTGGATGATAAGGAAGTTAAAAGGTTTTCTTGTGATTTTCATGCACCAACTATTTACTTTTATCCATATTGTACCTTGTTGAACATTTAAGCTTTTATTTTTACTTCATTTTAGCTATTATTAAGCGAGGAATTAAGCATTCCTAGGACCTTGAGAGCCATTTTGGGGTTGGTAGCATTTTGGTTATGCCTTTGATCATATGGCTAAGTATGTATTTTGGCCTTGTGATTCACCCTTTGTTGATTAGCATCCTAACCTTCTTGGTGGTTTGTGATGCTCGTAGATGCCATGCTTTTTAAAAGCAACTAGGTGGAGGGTTCAACAAGCCTAGGATACATTTTGTAATGATTTTGCCTTAGACCATTAATATCCTTCAAAGTGCTATTGCATTTCATGTTGATGACTTCCCTTGTTTCATAACTTACATATTTTGCATGGTTGGTACTTTAATGTTATTTGGTTGATATGGTGTTATGATGTTCTTGTTACGGACTTAGAAATATGTTCAGGTCTCTTAGCTTAGAGACAAGATGAGATATGTTGGACTATGATAATTAATCCAAAGTCTTGAATCTCTTTTGATCTTGACAAAGGAGATTGATCAATTCTAATATTTTAATTAAGTGTTGTTTTGCAGTTTTTAGTTAGTCTCTAAATTGTAAGTTAGATGAAGTCCATAATCTCTAAAGAAAGCAAAGTATCTCCTAATTCATGATCGTAACTTCAAATATTGTGACCTCAAACTAGACTAAGGTAGGTTGAAAAATTGGATAGGCAAATTCGTGGGCCACTTCTCTGTCGCGACCCATCCAAAGTTAGGAGAACCAATGTCATAGACGAATTCGCAGTGTATGTCACGCTTCAGTGGCTATTGCGAATTTTGAAGCAACTCAAGAGGGAATTAAGTCCACAACCACAACATGACAAGTGTCCCTAGTGACCATTAGAAGACAAAAATTGCAACGGTAATTGTGGGTAGCGACCATGAATCATGAAGAAGAAGATGAACATTTTGACAGATGAATTCAAATTCTAAGTCGCGGCCCATATAAGAAAAATCATGATCGCTACTTTTATGAGTAGGTGAAAGGCAACGACTATATTTTCCTAGTGAACTAATGAGAAGATGACACGTGGACTAGCCGTTAGACACAAATAAGGATTTTTGCCGCATTTTTAGGCTTCCGTATGGAAAATTGAAAAGTCACGACCATGAAAGAGTAGTAGCGACTGTGAATGAAGCTTGATAAGCATTTAATGGAAAAATCTATCTAGCATACTTTGGAGATATGCTATTAGTTTTATTGCAACATCTCTTTGGTAGGTAAAGGTTATAAATACCTTACCAAACAAATGTAAATGCAAGAGAATTCATTAATTTGTAACCCAAACTCTTGCAATTTTGCTATTCAATCTTTTCTATTCTTTAAGTGATTATTTAGTGTGAGCATAAACACCATTTGTAAAGGTTGTAGTGTGAGCCTGTAAAAACACTAAAAAGAGGTTGTTGTGTGAGCCTTAAAAACACAAGTATAAAGGTTATTGTGTGGGCCTCAAAAACACAAGTATCAAGGTTGTTCTGTGAGCCTTGTAAACACTGGTGTAAAAGTTAGGTGCGAGCTTAGAAACACCATTTGAAGATAGTGGAACACCCAATTGCAAAGAATTGGAGAGTAGATGTATGTTCGATTATTCCCGAACCACTATAAATCTTGTGTCTCTCTTCTACTTATTTTCATTCTTACTTTCTTGTTTTAATTTTTATTCACCAATTCAATCGTCTCTTCTTGGTGCTTACGTCCAACAAGTGGTATCAGAGCCAAACCTCACATTTTAGCCTTAATTTGGGTGAGAAAGGATCAATGGCACAAGGGGGAATCCATTCACACCTCAAGCCTCACTTTGATGGATCCGACTATACTCATTGGAAGTATAGAATGGAAATCTATCTTGACACAGATGTGGTGGACCTTTGGGATGTGGTTGTTAAAGAATGGAAGCCACCCACTAAGGTAGTGGATGGAATTGAAGAACTTATCCCAAAAGAAGAATGGGTTGAAGCTCACTAGATATCAAATGGCAAAAATAAGAGGGCAATGGCCATTCTTCTAAGTTCTATCTTTAGAGAAGAGATTGGAAGAGTGCAACATTGTCAAACTGCACATGCTATTTAGAAGACACTTGAGAATTATCATAAAGGCACAATACTAGTTAAGTCAAGCCGATTAGAGATGTACGTAATCGAATGAGAGTTATTCATGATGAAGGACAATGAAAACATCACCAAAATAACGAATAAGCTCCTATCTATCATCACTAACTTGAAGAAATTCAGAAGGACTGTTACAAACTATGAGGTAAATACAAAAATCCTTAAAACTCTTCCTTTAGATAAATTTGGTGCTAGAGTATGTAGCATCTAAAAGTCTAATATGGAGATTAGGAAAGTGCCAATAGACGTGTTGATAGGCAAACTCTTAACTCATGAGTTGACCTTACAAAAAGATGAGCAAATGAAGAAGCTAAGAGGCTAAGGAGATAAACCAGAAAAAGAGAGAAGAACCCTGGCTCTTAAATCTTCAACAAAGGAGAATGAGGTAGAAATTACCTCAAGTGATAAAGAAAATGACAAGGAAGAAGAGGAGCTAGCAATGCTCTCAAGGAGGACAAAGGAGTTGATCAAAAAAAGAAAAGAAAGAAAAGGTTTAAATAAGATAGCTCCTAGTCTAGGAGAAAAATTCAACGATGTCACTTGCTATGAATGTGGTAAGCAAGGCCACATCAAGTATGAGTGTCCCAAATTGAAGAAGAAGAGATGGGACAAGGAGAAGAAGAAGAGCTTTTCAACCACTTGGGATGATAGCTCAAGTGAAGAAGAGGAAGAAAAAGGTGTTGCCAATATTTGTTTCATGGCACAAGAAGATTCTACTAATGAGATAAGTACTTCTTCCTATTTTCATTCTAATTTTGAATTTGATGAGATAGATGAAGAGCTTCTAGAGGCTCTAACTACGAGATGTGACAAATACAAGTCACAAATGAAATCTTATAAAAGAAAATGTCAAAAACTAGAGGATGATTATAAATCCCTCAATGATGTTGTAAGAGAATTGAGAGCATCTAATGATGAGGTCAAAAGAATCAGAGGATAGTCTTTCTATATCATCTTCTTTAATGGCTTCACTAAGAAAGGAGAATGACACTCTAAAGGAAGAAGTCATTGAGCTTAGAAGATCATTCTCTAAGTTCCATAAAGGAATAGAAGCCTTAGACACATTGATTGTGTGACAAAGACGACCGCTAATTAGACATAGTCTAGGCTTCAATAGAGCCTCCTTATCATCTCAAACTACATTTGTTAGATCTTCAGAACCTCAAACCTCAAGCATTGAGGTAATTGGAAAGAAAAGTGCTCCTAGCATTAAGCCTCCTAAGCCTAAGGGTAAAGGGAAGGCTCCCTAAGCTCTAGAGCTAAGACTTAAAGAGCTAACCATGCATACATGTATAATAAACAACATGGTCATTCTCATAAGAAACTCTTTACTACTACTCATCATACATGTACATACATGCATTCATATGGTCAAGGTATAAGAAGGCCTCCCACTCATACTAAACATATGCATAGGAGAAAGACTCCCAAGTCTAAACACTAATGCCATTATTTCATGAGATTTAGACACATCAATATTCATTGCTATATTAGAAAGGCTCACCTCAAACTAGAGGATCCTTCAAATCCTAACCTCCTAAGACCTAAGTATGCTTGGGTACCTAAGAAAAGGTAACTTACTTTTATTCTATAGGGGAGTGTGGCAGCCACCAAATCAAGCAATTGACATGTGGATAGTGGATGTTCCAAACATATGACTGGAAATAAAAAGCTATTCACGACATTGAAGGAAAAAGAAGGTGGAGATGTCGCATTTAGTAACAATGCCAAGGGTAAGGTAATTGGCATTGGAACTATTAGTAAGAATGGTTGCTCTTTAATTGATAATATTCTTTTAGTTAGTGGTTTACAACATAATTTGTTAAGTGTAAGTCAATTGTGTGACAAAGGTAACAAAGTTACCTTTGATGCTAGGAAATGTCAAGTCACTACTTTAGTGGATGATAAGGTTATTTTCAAAGGTGAAAGGAAAGGCAATACCTACTCAATTGACTTAGACAATTTGGCTAACCAATCTTTTAAGTGTCTTATGTCTTTGAGCAATGAAGCTTGGTTGTGGTATAGAAGGCTTGGACATGCAAGCATGGATCTTCTTCAAAGCCTATCTAAAGGAAAGTTAGTGGAAATACTTCCCAAGCTAAATTTCTCTAAAGAAAAGACATGGTCCTTGCCAAATGGGGAACTAACACCATGCCTCTCACAAAGCTAAAAATGTTGTAAGTTCAACTAGACCCCTTCTACTTATTCATATGGACTTGATAGGACCCACTAGAAGTGCTAGCTTAGGTGGAAAGCATTATGCACTAGTCCTAGTAGATGACTACTTTAGGTTTACTTGGGTATCTTTTCTAGCTCATAAGAATGATTCCTTTGATGCTTCAAAAGTTTCGCAAAAAGGGTTCAAAATGAAAAAGGTTACTTCATATCTTCTATTAGAAGTGACCATGAAATGTAATTTTGAAATGAGTCATTTGAAAATTATTGTTTGGAGAATGGAGTTTTTCATAATTTTTGAACTCTTAGAACACCACAACAAAATGGTGTTATAGAAAGGAAAAATAGAACATTGGTGGAAATTGCTAGGACAATGCTCAATGAGTATTCTCTACCATATTACTTTGGGTTGAAGCCATTAACACTGCATGTTATATTGCAAATAGAGTTTTTAAAAGACCCATTCTCAATAAAACATCTTATGAGTTATGGAATGGTAGAAAACCCAAGATATCATACCTTAGAGTATTTAGATGTAAGTGCTATATTTTGAACACTAAGGATAATCTTGGGAAATTTGATTCAAAAACCAATGAAGGTATCTTCTTGGGATATTCCACCTTAAGAAGGCATATAAAGTCTTTAACAAAAGTTCAATGGTAGTTGAAGAGTCTATGGATGTTGTTTTTTATGAATCTAGTAAACTTGATCTTGGGAAATGTATTTTTATTGATGATCTTGTAGGTGACTTTAAGAAGTTGGAATGAAAAAATTATATAAGAAATAAGATAAATAAGAAGGTGATTCATCAAGAGTAGATAAAGACCAACATCATCAACAAGTAGAGCCAA
>CATIWR010599884.1:0-72154 GCA_949677035.1 Omphalea diandra
CTTAGGTGTGCACAATCTAGTCCAAAAAAAACTTAATATTAAATTATTATTTTACGATTAATTAATTAATTTGATTTTATCATTCAAAGTATTATTTAATTTGGATATTAGATTAAATAAAAAAAACGAAGTGAAACTCTAATGATTCTTGTTCCTTAATGGTATACATTTTTGCTTAAGCCAAAGGCCTCTCTATTGATGTTCCTTGCTTAACTTGTAAAGATGGTGTGGTTCTCCCAGTGTTAGATATATTAGAGCTACGAACTCGAACTTGAGGTTTAGTATGACCCTAGATACTGATAACACTTTTCATGTGAGGTATTATTATACCTTTTTTGGAATCATCAGTTTGCGCTAGTAATAGACATTCTCTTCTATTCTAGCTTTGGTCCGCACACATATAATAGCCTACAATATTCAACTTGCATTTTCTGCCATTATATCTTCCACATATTGTGCACTAAGAACGCCTCTGACTATACCAATTATTCCCTTCGTTCTTCTGATTGAATCCACTATCCATATTAGTTAATGGTTTTCTTATTGAGCCTTGGCTATCTTGTGGTTGAATTTGTTGCGTAAGACTAAATTGAGAATCTTTTACCCCTTCAATATAATCGAGTCTCAAGTTATATGAATTGCCCCTTCTTTTTGCTAGTCTCTCGTTGTAATCTTGAGATCAACTTTTCCAATATGTCTTACTACTCTTTTATGCACATTTTTGCTCTTTTTATTTTTATTTTCTTTATCTCCAAATCTACCTTAACTAATGCTCTATAGTTAGAACTAGTTTAGAGATATGTCATCCGTCCTCAAATTTTTACATGTAAGATATTAACCAAAAAATGATAAAGATCTTCAAATTTGTTAATATACTCTTTTACTAAACATTGCCTTGAATCACTTTGAAAATTTTTGCTAGATCTATCCTTCTTATATTCAGTTATGAGATACCTATATATGAAACTTAGTTAAGAAAATAGGCCAACTTAGATTACCACTACATTTGTTGCTTACTTTATTCCACCCATCTTCAACTTTATCATGCAAGAAATCTTAAACATTGTCAATCTTTTCAACTTCATATAGTTTTAGAATAAAAAATGCCTTTTCAAGATTTTTCAGTCAATTATTTGAAGCCTTTGGATTTAAGACTGTAAAAATTAGCGGCTCTTATGTTCTTTATTCAAGTAAAAATCTTCTATGTCTCCTGACCCTTTATAGCAACTGTGGTTGATATCACTTGGGTTGAAGCACTTAGTCTTAGGTTAACTTGAAAAAGAACTGATGGAATTGAATGAATAAGATGCATGATTGTAGGAATTAGAGATGGTGAAATAAAAGGAACTATAAAAGGTAGGGGTGGAGCAACTAGATATGCTCTAAGAGTAATTACTTAAGAAATAAAATCAACATTATCTCCTACACCTACAAGTATCTCATGATCTCCCACATTTTTTAGAGGTTGAGGTTGAGGTAAAACTAGAAAATGATTCCTACAAGATTGGCCTATATCTGTTAATCTATAATCTAATTACCATAACCATAGTTACCACCACAACTATAGTTATCACATCGACTAATGCCATCTCTATTCCATAGTGGTATAGTCTTATATGATCATAAGGATATAAATAAAGAACCTAATAACTATTCTAATACAAAATAAAAGTAATATATAAATCCATAACCTAAGTTGACACATATGTTACATGAAAATGAAAATGTGAGGAAACAGAGAAACAAAAAATGTCTCATTAGAAAATGATATTTTATAAAGTGTAGGTAAAAAGTATGGAAAAAACACAAAGTTTTCGAAATGCGAAAATGTGACCCAACTGAAGTTTCCATGCTTCATAGTTTGACAATCAATAAATGTATGGCTTAAAAATATTCAACCAATTAACCTAGAAAATAATAGTCATTTCTTTGTAATATTGACTAATTGTAATATCAAGAACATGCTATAAAGATCATATACTTTTAGATAATGAATAAAGATTATAAATACTAAGAAGACATATATGTAAATGCTGAACTATGTTCACTAACTCCTTATGTATATAAAACCTTTTTATAGAATAAAAAAACAAACTTATATGCAAACAAAAAAACTAAGAGACTAGATACATACATTAACTCCAAAATGGTAAGGACTAAAAGATCATATTGGCTTGATCACCACCAAACGCTAGATAGGATGAAATGGATGATAGGATAATACTGCAATAATCTACTATAACTGGAATCGTCAAAAAAATTTAAAATGTTAAAATAGGGGGTTGAATATAACTATTTAATGAGTGGATAAATATATAATAAAGAGGGAACATAAAAGATTTAGGTATTGGTTACATACCAAATACAAATAAAATATGTTAGCTGAATAAATATCATTTCATTCAAACAAATCATGTTATGCTAAATAATAAATCACAGAAACAAAACTAGCATTTAATAAAAATCATCCTTATACACTCAAAACTTGTGTCCTATAGATTTACTTGTGTCTTGAACATTGATGATAGCTTGCAACCTAATATCAAATGCCTTACATTGCTTTAATGGGGATAAATAATTGGTCACACATACATGGACAATACCCCTATGGGGCACCACTTAATAGATGCTCCAAAGGCTTTGTGTCCACTAAGTGGTATTGCTAAAAAAAGTATCAATATAATCATAGTTTTGATCTGATAAGCTCATATAAGGAGTGTAAAAGGCTATTTATTTAGTTGTACAAACTAAAATTCATTTAACTATGTCAAAAACTAAAATATCATTCTCTATTCCCTATTTCTATAAATAAAATAATTTTCACATACATAGCATGTATTAAAAACAACAAGTATTATAAGATTGTCAGTTCACCTAATATTATAGAAAAATGAACTAATTGCTAGGAAGATATGTATAGTCTTCAGACGGGATCCTGATCCTCACCTAAAGATAAATACAAAGGAATATGATGTCAAAGTAGGAACTATAGTCTAAAAAAAAAATTCTAGAATGCAAAATGATATAAGTGAAGTCTTAAAATTCTATAAAAAATCTAATAAAGTTTTAGCGTAAACATTTTTAGAACATCAAAATTCATAATTTGGCATATAACACATGATTATTTACTAAATTCATATAACACATTTTTAGAAT
Source organism: Omphalea diandra (assembly GCA_949677035.1). Lineage (NCBI taxonomy): Eukaryota > Viridiplantae > Streptophyta > Magnoliopsida > Malpighiales > Euphorbiaceae > Omphalea > Omphalea diandra. The sequence continues at coordinate 3,157 of CATIWR010599884.1, forward strand.
ATCAAAGCTATTATTCATGTTTTTGTTCAAGTTCTAATACGTGATTATTTACTAAAGTGGAATTATTAGAGTTCATAATTTGGCAATTTAAACCTTAGTCTAATGAGAGCAAAAATTACTTATTTAATAATGAAATTTTAATATTATTACATAATTTTGAGTTCAAGAGTAAACCTTATAACATTTATCACAATTTTTCTTAACAAATATAAACATATTAATTCACTATTTTCTTTAGAATTTTTCATATAATTTATTCTTCACTATTTATGCTATATTAATTTTGCCTTATTTGTAGTTTATTAATACTGTTGGTAATAGTAGTGATAGTGATAGTAATAATAGTAGTAGTAGTAGTAGTATTTCTCATTGATATTCTTAAAACTTTGTGTATTAGATGTCATTCATTATACTAAATCAAACTTTAAGAATAATGTAGACCCAATAAATAATCTATTATGTACATACAAAATTTAAGTTTAAAATTGATCTAAGGTAAAAGTTTTAGCCTAACTATATTTTATGCTCCTAAATATTTGAAAGAACAAAAAATAAATGCAAGAATTTGTAAATTTTAAGAAAAGTAAATATAATTTCCATGATTACATAGTTGCACTAAACCAAATAAATATTGATCTTAAATACTGAAATTTATCTAGAAAATCTTGGATTTTGAAAGTGAAAACTTATGTTTCATTCTCCCTTACTCTTCCCCTTCTTTCTCTCTTCTTTTCCTTTTGTTTCTTCCACTAGCTTTGATCTCTTTTAGTTCCTCTTTCTCTTTTTCCTATTTACCATTTTAACATCACTTTCCCTTTTTATGAGTTGTCAACTGGCCTAGAGACAAAATTCTCTAGAATTGTCTTTAACTTTCTATATTATAAATATTTGACTTTTCACTTTATTTTAAGAATCTTCCAACACAAAAAATTTTCTTTTATTACTACAATACCATTCTAAGTCCATTATATATATTTTACTATTGTAAAGAATTTTCATTATTTTATTGTTTGTAATTCCATCAAGTATAAATATATTACTATTTTTAATAATTTCTAAAAACTTCTTTAATAATTTTATTTATTTATTGGATGTTACTATCAACTCAATCAAGAAATGGATACAATACTTTTGAAGCAAGCACATAGATATTAGGTATTATTTTTATCATGTATCATGTGCTTAATAGAGATGTTATTACAGATTTTATTGACACTATCCATCAATTGAAAAACATTTTCACTGGGCCCTTTTTGTGATGAAAGGGAGTAATTCATTAAGAAGGCAATTCACATGATAATGATCAAATTTTTTAAATTGGTAACATTTGTTCCTTATTCTCTTAGTTGCCTTTGTTAATTTTTTTTTTGGCTATGTATTTGTCAATGTTGTTCTTGCATTAATGAAAATCGATTTTGAAAAATTACATCTAAAGTTGGATTAAATTGTTGAATGCTCTAGAGCACATACTTCAAATTATTAAAGAATTAGAAAATCTATGTCAAAATATGTCCAATTAAGGTTATAAGGTTCATGAAGATTAAATCTTATAAATTTGATTGATTTACTATAATTTCATGATTACTTTTCATGGTTTTAATAAAGAAGACAAATTGAAAAAAAAATTGGCACTTAAATATTGGAAATCTTATTATCTAGATAGTCTAAGTTACATATAGTAAAAATGGAAATTTAAAATTTTAATTTAATTCTTATCCCATGGATTTCATTAATGTCTAACAATGATAATAAAATAATCTATGAGATTAGAAGAGTACCTTTATATGATTCCAACAAGAAGGAAAACTAACTTCACCACGGAAGGGTTGTAGCAAATCACTATTATTCCTAAACTTATTTGAGCTCATCTTGTAATGATATCATATAGGATTAGAGAGGAAATCTCTTAAACTCCTTTAAATTAGAGAGAGGTGAGAGTGCAATAAAGAGACTAGAAATCACAAGAGAGAGTTAGGGTTTCTTTTATTTCTTTTTTTTTTTACTACACTAAAGGAAGAATCTCTTTGTTATTTGTAAATTGGGCTTCGCAACGACTCCTCTTGGCCAACCTCTCATGTCCCTTATATAGGTGATTCCTTAAGCTAATTCAACTAGGTTAGGTTAAGCCCATTTAAGATTAAATCCCTAAACTTATTTAGTACTTACAATTAAGTCCTAAATAAAATTTAAAAAAGGCTACTATATAACTATTACATAGTCTTATTTTAATTCCTTTTTAAACCTTATTATACATGACCAATATGCATTCTAATTATATTGACATTAAATATAAGTTACAATTCTAAATCAACAAGTTTAGAAAATGATGAATTAAATCCAATTTAATTCATCATTAAATCCATAATCAATTAACTTATAGTTAAAGATCATAACTGACACTTCTAGCTACACATCATGACCATTCAGTTATTAGAAATGATCAAGACGACTTGATCTAACACTTTATAAGAAGTTTATCAATTTAATTCAATCTTGTCATTATATAACATCCAATCAAACCCAAAGGATAAAATAGTGTATCCCTTATATGATTTGATATATTTTAGTTTTTCTTTATTATTCATTAACATTGATGATGCAATATAAGACATTCTTATATTTATTCGTCAACCTTGCATGAATTTTTAGTCAAATATTAATTAAGAATAGGTAAGATTGCCCCAATATTTCTTGGGCCAATTAATCTATCTTGATCATTCATTACCACCATCATGTACATGTTATACTTAAGATAAGCCTTATGAGTAATCTGTGACTAGGACAATTGGAGTCACAAATCAAAGCATAACACTTTCATAACACTTTGATGATCTTAAGTCATAAAAATTGTTTACATAACTCCTCTGAGAGACTTCCATAGACATATAGATAATACTCCATATGGAATTCTCATAGTGCATAGACTAAAATTTAAACATCTTGTGATCCAACCTTATCACTCTTGCACCATAAGTAGAAGAGGCTCTCCTTATGATAAGTGGTTAGTTTGATTACTAATAGGGGTAATGAATTCATACATCCTTTAGGCTAAACCAAAAGATGGTGAGTCCAAAATGCACAAAATATGGCTATACCTAAAATACATATTATAGGGAAAAGGTTTTCATATTAAATTGCTTGATAGAAAAAGTGAAATATATTCTTGGTGTATAAACATGCTCACATATCTCTTGATCTTGAGCTATTGTTTGATAGAATACAAACATTGTGGGTATCTTAATCATAGATCTAGGTTCCTACATAGGCTTTGGTTAGGGTGAGGGAAGTAGATGGATCGCATGAGCCAAGATCATGGCATTCCTATTTTATTTCTAAAAGTATTAGCTTATTGATGGCTACAAGACACATAATCACTTAAGCCCGTATAGAGTATAAGTCTCATGCATATAATAGTTCATAAGAATTATAGGACTAAAAGGTATACATGGTGTGAATAGTGAATGCATAAAAAATCAATAAACAAAAGCAAAAACTAAAAGTAGACTAGAGTTCAACTCAAAGTCAACTTCCGTATCTATAAGCACCTAAAAAAATCCCACCTGAATGACTGGTGTTGGCCTTTAAGCACTAAGAAGGGGGGTTGAATTAGTGAAAATTTAAAAAATTTAAAGGGAGGATAAAGTGTTTAAAGATTCGAAGAGATGTGGAAAGAAAGAACACACAATATTTATACTGATTTGGGTGTTAATGAATCCTACATCCATTCTTCAATTCTTCATAATTAGGTGTTTCATTAACTGAAAGTGGCATTTCCAAGCTCACACCAAAGTTGTACAATGTGTTTTAATGGCTCACATACAACCCTATACTTTATGTTTCAAGACTAGCACAAAAACCTCACTAAAGTGTTTTTCATAAAGGTTTATACTTTAACCTATTACAAGAGTTTTGACAGCTAGGCTAACTCTTAAGCTGAATTACACTGGTGTTTATTGCTTATACCTAACAACAATAACTCACATATAAAGAATAAGAATTTATGAAGTAAATTTGAAAGAGTTTGGCTATAATCAATGAAATTATCTTACATTCATGTCTGTGTGGTGGAGTATTTATATGTAACAACCAACAAAGAGACGTTGCTAACAAACTATGCCTAATCTCTAAGGTAAGCTAGACAGATTTTGCATTAAATGCCTGTCAGATTGATTTCACAGTAGTAACTATCATTTCGAGGTCGCAAATTTTCAATTTGCATTAGGAAGACCAAAATCACGGTAGAGAAGCCCATTTTATGTCTAAAGGCTAGTCTTCGTGATGTGATCCTATTGGCATTCTAAGAAATATAACCATTACATTTGTCTAAGCAACCAAAAGTCATGGTCGCGATTAAGATCCTTTTTGGACGTGATATGGACCTCAAATCCTTCTGTTTAGCGAGGAGAAATTACTTTCACGGGTCATGATCTTGATTGGTGTTTTGCCCTTATGAATTTTGATATCTCACAATCATCTTGGACATTAGCATGTTATGGTTGCAGACTAGGTTCCCTCCATTTAGCTATAAAAGTCACAGTCACGACTGAGAATGCGAATACCACCACAAATCTCTTTGTATGACATTCAAGTCTTCCTTGGCTTGATCATGACTGCGATTTGCTCCACGAATTCAACTGGTCCAAGTTCATCCATCCTTGTTGCAAGGTCACGGTTATGATTTAGAAGTTCCTGACTGCGAATTTGGATGCCTTACTCAATACTAGAGATTTAGACTTTCATCCAACTTTCAATGCAAACCTAAGTTAAAAACTGTAAGAAATAAAACTTAAACAAGATATTAGTTCCTATCAATCTTCATTGCCAAGATCAAAAGATTCCTTTGACTTAGGTTTGACCAACCTAGTCCAATAATCTCCCCCTTTTTTATTTTAACAACTTAGATTGATTTTACTTAAAGGAAAATAAATTGCATGAGTGTGAAGTTAAGATGGTCAACATTTTTAACAGAATAATTGTTGAACAATTAAGTTTAGTAAGGATTTACATTTTGGATTAGATTGCTCCCCCTCAACTTATACTTCACTTGATAATATGTCATGCAAATTCTTCTACTATTATTTCTCTCCCCTTTTGGCAAAATAAAAAAAGAAAGTAGAATTTGAAAATTTAAGTAAAAGTGCACAGGAGACAAATATATAAAGCATAAATTGGGATACAAGAGCAATCACACATGATAAACAAGTACATAAAACAAAAATTGCTAACACTTTTATTCACAAAAATAGAAAAATGTGAGATCACATACTTATAAAAGAAATAAAGGAAACAAAAGAAAAGAAAATACTATAAGCCTAAGAAAAAACTAAAAGATTGGAGGGCTATCAACATCTCCAGAGTCAACAATTTCTTCATCTGCACCTCCTTCTTATGCTTCATCCCCTTCGTCTACCTCTTGATCTTTTTCTTCTTTCAGGGAATCCCCCCAATCTTCAAAATTAAGGATGTGGCAAGAAATAACACCCACCTTCTCTTGAAGATCCACCAAGTCACTATAGAGGTAGGAAAGTAGAAGAAATCTCCTCTTGATCATCCTTATAACTTTGTCCAGTTTCTTGTTTTTTGAGGAGAGAGATCGAAGAGGATTTGATTTTGGGCTTAGACTGGAGAGGTGGAATTGGTTGAGTACCCTCTTCTATGATAAACCTCTTCCTCTTTAAGGCTTGAGAAGTTTCTAGCTTTTTAGCCCCAAACGAACCCAAGGTGTAGGTATAGGAATATGAATATATAACCTTGGCATTGATTAGGTAGGGCAAGTCAAGAAAGTTGTGGGATGGCAAGTACTTTTTGTGAGGAATTTCTCATTTTCCTTATTGAGTGCTCCCACATATCGATAAATTTTTATGGCATGGAAGGGTAGAAGAAATTGACCCTTTGGCTTGGTACTCATGTGAATCAATTGATCCACAAGGTATCAGCCTGTTTGGATGGATTTGTTCTTGGTTAAATAAAAAAAGAAAGGCTAGGTCTTTTTGAGAGACCTTTTTGTTATCATCACCTCTTGCATTAACAAAAAAGGTGATGATATGATGAAAAAGCCAATTAGGAAGGGTCCATATATATTTGGTTAAAAAAGTTTTTGGGTCGTGTTTGGTTTCAATTGATATCTCAAACCAAAATTCTGAGTAAATGATATCAAGTATAGAGATGATGAAAGTAATATCATCTCCTACTTAAAGATTAAAAAGGTTAGAAAGTTGCTCAAAGGTGATAAAGAAAGGATCCCCAAAAGCCTTAAAAATTAACACATACTAACCTGTTTTGGACTCGACTCTACGACTCAAAGTGACCATGCACATAAATTTCGAAATGATTTCTTTATAGCTAGGTTAATCTTAAAAGATAAACTCGTTCCAACACAGATTAAATAGGTGGACATGAATTTCATCCTTGATTCCAACGGATTTAAGGAGAGAGGTTAAGGGAATCTTATTGGGTTGTATAATTTTGGATGAGTTGGCTTTCGTGATCTCTTTCATCAAGTGAAGGGCAGGAGGACTAGAAGGTTTGGCTATGCCCTTTCCTTTCTCTACTTTGGAAAGCTTTTTGGGAGACATTGGACATGTGTGAAGATTGTAGAAGGTTTGAGATAAGAAAATGAAGAGATTATGTAAGAGTGATATGGAATACTGTTACAAGGGTTTAAGTAGGCATAAAATAGGTGCAAAATGATAACAAACAGTTAAATTTGCAATTAATGAGGGGGTGCCATCGATTGGCAGTCAAATTAGTTAATGCTTGGTAGTTACTCTAATTTACGACTGCTAATTACAAAAAATCTGAGTAATGGACAAAAATTTCTCAAAAACTAAAAGAGTCAATGGTTAAAACTTTTGAATTTTGAAAAAAATTTACGATGGAGAATTAAAATAGCGATCGCGAAATGATGGGTGACAAAAAGTTTGACAAGTGTTTGTAAATTGCGACTGTAAAATGAAAGTAATAATAGTGAATTACAAGGCAAGAAAAGAATTCATGAAGAGAAAAGATTTAACCTTCTAAGTTGTGATCCACTTAATATATTAATGCTTAATTCATGCAAATTTGCATAGAGAATCACATTTGCATAAAGAATTAAGACATAAAAAAATATAGTTCACATTATAGCAATCAATCGTTCTAAACAATACACTAAACAAAGAACAATCTAAAAGATATGATTTTCACTCTAGGGAGCTTCTATCAAGCATTCCCAGCTCTCTCTTAATGAAGTTCATCCTTTCTTCATTGAGAGGTTTAGTGAAAATATCTGCAAGTTGATGATTAGTGTCATTAAACTCTAACACTACATCACCATTTTGGACATGATCTCTAAGAAAATGAAACCTAATGTTAATGTGTTTACTCCTAGAGTGTTGGATTAGATTCTTTAAAAGATTTATAACACTGGTATTGTCACATTTGATGGGAATGTAATCAACAACTTTACAATAATCCTTTAATTATTGTTTCGTCCAAAGAACTTGGGTGTAATAACAACCCACAACTACATGTTCTACTTCGATTATGGGTAAGACAACTGAAACTTACTTCTTACTAAACTAAAAGACTAAGCATTCTCATATAAATTGGCAAGTTCTAGAAGTGCTTTTTCTATCTAGCAAGCTATCGGCATAATCTGCATCCGAATATCCTATAAGGCTAAATGATGAATTTCTAGGATACTATAAACATAAGTGCAATATGCCATGTAAATATTTAAGAATCCTTTTAACAACATTAAGATGTGATTCTTTAGGGTAAGATTGAAATCTAACACATAGACAGTGAGATAGAGCAGGGAACCAATCATACCTCTATATCTCTTCTAATTAACAGACTTACCCGATTCATCTTTATCTAGTTTGATGGTAGCACTCATTGGTGTCTTTGCTACTTTGCATCCTTCCATGCTAAATTTTTTGAATATATCCTTCATGTACTTGGCTTGGTTGATAGAAATCCCTTGTTTGGTTTTGCTTGATTTGTACGCTAAGAAAAAACTTGAGCTCTCCCATCATGCTTATCTCAAATTCCTTAGTCATACACTTAGGAAAATCTTTACAAAGAGATTCATTAATAGCATAAAAAATGATATCATCAATATATATTTGTACAATGAGTGTGTCATGATTGTGCTTTTTAATAAACAAAGTTGTATAAACCTTCCCTTTTTCAAAATCATTTTGCAAAAGAAATGAACTAAATCTTTCGTACCAAGCTTTTGGAGCTTGTCTCAGACCATATAAGGCTCTATTTAACTTAAAAACATGATTTGGAAAAATATGAGATTCAAAACCAAGAGGTTGTTCAATATAAACTTCCTTCTTAATGAGACCATTTAAAAATGTAATTTTAACATCCATTTGGAAAATTTTAAAATTCATATGACATGCATAAGCTAAAAGAATCTTAATGGCCTCTAATCTTGCAACGAGGGCATAGGTTTTATTATAATCAATGTCTTCTTCTTGGTTATATCCCTTTATAACCAATCTAGACTTATTTCTAGTAATGAAACCTTGCTCATCAAACTTATTCCTAAACACTTACTTGCATCCTATAATAGGGTGTTCCTTAGGCTTAGGAACAAGTTCCCATACATTATTTCTCTCAAATTGATTGAGTTTCTCTTGCATAACAATCACCCAACTTTCATCATTAAAAGCCTCATTAATAAATTTTAGCTTAAATTGAGAAAACAAAGCAAGATCATTACCTAAAGAATTGAATTGAGATCTACTACTTACACCTTTAGAAGTATCACCAATGATTAGAACCTTTGGGTGATGTTTGGAGAATCTCTAATCATTGGGAAGATCTTGATTTGAGGTTTTTGCTTATTGTAGTTGGCATTCCTTTTCTTCTCTTGATGTTTTGACTTCATCATGGTTTTTAGCCATCTCTATTGAGGTTGACTCCAACTCCAATTTTTCAAAGTGACAACATTGTTTGCTTCAAAAGAGGATAAATATTGCTTTCCCATTTGGCATGGTCCACATGTCTTGTCTTTTGAGAACTTTAGCTTGGGAAGACCTTCCACTAGTTTTCCATTTGATAGGCTTTGTAAGATCTCCATGCTAGCATGACCAAGTCTTCTATGCGGAAGCCAAGCTTCATTGCTAAGTGACACAAGACACTTGAAAAATTGGTTAGCCAAATTGTCTAAGTCAATTTGGTAGCTATTGCCCTTTCTTTCACCATTAAAGATTATCTTTTTATCCACCAAAGTGGTAAATCGACATTCTCTAGGGTCAAAGGTGATTTTGTTACCTTTATCACATAATTAACTTACATTAAGCAAATTATGTTGTAAGCCATCTATAAGTAACACATCATAAATGAGAGAACAACCATTTTTACCACTTATTCCAATGCCAATTACCTTACCCTTGGCATTGTTTTCAAAAGTGACATTGCCACCTTCCATCTCTTTTATGGCCATGAATAGCTTCTTGTTGCCCGTCATATGCTTTAAGCATCCACTATCCATAAGCCAATCATTTACTTCATTGGTGGCTGCCAAACAATCCTATAGAACACAAACCAATCATTTTTGTTTAGGTACCCAAGCATACTTGGGTCATAAGGGGTTAGGCTTAGAAGTGTCCTCTAATTTGATGTGAGCCTTTCTAATATAACAATGAATATTTATATGACCAAAGTTCATGCAATAATGATATTAGAGTTTAGACTTGTGAGTCTTCCCCCTATACATAGCTTTGGTATGAGTAAGGGTACTTCTCATACCATGATGATGTGAGTCTGAGCATGTGCATGAATGGTTAGGAGTATAAGAGAACTTTCTGTGTGTGTTAGGGTGAGCATGTTTCTTGGTGTAAATGTATGCATGGTCAGCCCTTTTTGGCATAGGCTTTGAGCCTTGATGTCCCTTCCTTTTGCCCTTAGACAATGGTGGCTTAGTACTATGAGCACTCTTCCTCCCAACTACCTTAATATTAGATGTTTGAAGTTTTCATGCTCTAATGAAAGTGGTGAGAGAGGGATTAGATGATGAGGATGCTATATTGAAACCAAGACCATATCTAACTAATGGGGGTCTTTGAGATACAATTAATGTATCTAAAGGTTCCTTCCCTTTATGAAACTTAGAAATGGAATTTCTAAGCTCAATTACCTCTCCTTTTAAGGTATCATTTTCCTTTCTTAAAGAATTTAAAGAAGATGAAGACTTAGAAAGACTCTTTATAGACTTTTTGAGTTCTTTATTAAAAGTCCTCAACTCACTTATAAGATCATTTAAGGATTTAAATTCATTCTCTAGTTTGGAGCATTTTTCTTGTAAGTTTTCATTTATGACTTGTATTTGTCACATCTCAAAGTAAGAGCTTTCAAGAGCTCATCGTCTAATTCATCATAATTTTCATAAGAATGGGGTGAAAAGCTTACCTTATTTGAAGAGTCATCTTGTGCCATAAAGCATAGATTTGCCATTTCCTCATTTTCATTCTCTTCACTTGAGTTATCATCCCAATTAGTTTTGAAGCACTTCTTCTTTTCCTTGTCCCCTTTCTTCTTCCTTTTTAGTTTGGGGCAATCATACTTGATGTGGCCTTGTTTGCCACACTTATAACATGTAACCTCACCCATTCCTTTTTTGGTTTGGGAGTTGCTTTCTTGAAGTTTCTTCTATCTTTTCTTCTCCTTATCAGCTCTTTTATTCTTCTAGAAAGCATGGCCAACTCCTACTCATCTTTATCACTTTCTTTCTCACTTGAAACAATCTTTAGTTCTTTTTCTTTAGATAAAGATTTGAGAGCTAAGGTCTTCTTTTTTACTTTTTCGTTCTTGTCCCCTTGCCCTCTCATCTTCTTCATCCCCTCATCCTTCTTTAAGGCTACCTCATGAGTTAGAAGCTTGACTATGAGGACATCAATTTGCACCTTTCCAATCTCTAGATTTGACTATTAGATGCTATAAACTCTAACACCAAATTTCTCAAGAATAAAGATTTAAGTATTTTTTAGTATACCTTACAATTGGTGATTATCCTTCTAAATTTCTTCATGTTTGTGACAATCGATAGAAGTCTATTCATCATATTTGTGATGCTTTCATTGTCCTTCATCATGAACAACTCTCATTATTTCACATACATTTCTAATCTGATATACTTCACTAATGTTGTGCCTTCGTGTTAGTTCTCTAAGGCCTTCCATATTCCATGGGTTATGAGGCAATGTTGAACCCTTCCTATTTCTTCTCTTGATAGATAACTAAGAAGAATTGCCATAACCCTCTTGTTCCTCCATTAGATCTCCTGTGAGCTTCAACCCATTCTTCCCTAAGGATTAAATCTTCACTTCCATCAACCACTTTAGTAGGTGGCTTCCACTCTTTTGCCACAATGTCTAAAAGATCCACCACATCGCTATCCAAGTATATCTCCATTCTATACTTCCAATGTGTATAGTCGGATCCATCAAAGTATGACTTGAGATGGGTGTAGATTCCTTCTTATGCCATTGATCTTTTCTTGCACAATTAAGGCTTAAATTGGGACTTAGCTCTGATACCATTTGTTAGCCCTTGAGCACTAAGAAGGGGGGTTGAATTCGTAGGAATCTAAAAAATTTAAAGGGAAGATAAAGTGTTTGGAGATTTTAAAAGAAGTAGGAAGAAAGAACATACAATATTTATAGTGGTTCGAGTGTTAATGAACCCTACATCCACTCTCTAATTCTTCACAATTGGTTATTTCACTAACTCAAAATGACATTTTCAAGCTCACACCAAACTTGTGTAATGTGTTTTAATGGCTGACATACAACCCTACAATTTGTGTTTCAAGGCTCACATAAAAATCTCACTCAAGTGTTTTTCACAAAAGCTCACACTTTAACCTATGAAAAGAGTTTTAATAGCTAGGCTAACTCTCAAACCCAATTACATTGGTGTTTAATGCTTATACCTAACAACAATAACTCACATACAAAAAATAAGAAGTTGTGAAGTAAATTTGTAAGAGTTTGGCTATAATCAATGAAATTCTCTTACATTCATGTCTATTTGGTGGAGTATTTATAGGCAACAACCACCAAAGAGACGATACTAACAAGCTATGCCTAAATCTCTAAGGTACACTAGGCAGATTTTGCATTAAATGCTTGTCAGATTGATTTTGCGATTGTGACAGACATTTCACGATTGTGAATTTCCAATTTGCACTAGGAAGACCAAAATCGCGGTAAAAAAACCATTTTGTGTCTAACAGCTAGCCACGTGGCATGTTGTTATTGGCGTTCCAAGAAATATAACAGTTGCATTTAGCTAACCAACCAAAGGTTGCGGTCGCGATAAAGATCCTTCTTGGATGCGACAGAGATCGCAAATTCTTTTGTTTGGTGAGGACAAATTACTTCCATGGGTCGTGGTCTTGATAGGTTTTTCACCCTCGCGATTTTTGATATCCCAATGGTCATCTTGGACAGCTGGTATGTTATAGTTATAGACTAGGTTCCCTCATTCAGCTATAAAAGTTGCGGTTACAACTGAGAATGCAAATACCACCATGAATCTCTCTGTATGACATTCAAGTCTTCCTTGGCTAGATCGCAGTTACGATTTGCTCTGCAAATTCATCTGGTCCAAGTTCATCCATCCTTGTTGCAAGGTTGCGGTCATGATTTAGAAGTTCCTAACAACGAATTTGGATCCCTTACTTAATGCTAAAGATTTAGACTTCCATCCAACTTCTAATGCAAACCTAACTGAAAATTGCAAAAAAAAAAAAAAAACAACAACAACACTTAAACAAGATATTAGTACCTATCAATCTTTATTTCAATATCAAAAAAAGCCTTTGACTTAGGGTTGACGAACCTAGTCTAGCAATTGGAATCTTACTTGTGACTAGTTGCATTATTTTTGTCTTTTAGGGGAATCAAGAGACACAAGGGTATTACTTTTGGTAGTACCTTAGAAAAGGATTTGGATAGAACAATCATTAAGGTGTCAAATGGTTTGGGGGAAATACATTGGTAGAGCCTCTCAAAATAAAAAATAAATTTGCCACTCAACTTTGTCTAGGATAAGATTTAAGTGATTATGGATATTGCTAACTAGGTCTTAAAGCCTAACTTGTCATCACTTTATAAGAGATTGGATTCAAAAATTAGGTATGAGTTAGAAAAAAGGTTACGCACCTTAGATTGTCTAGACATTGGTCTAACTTTCTCTTTGAACTAAGATTTACTTTTAGTTGTTACTTTCATTTGTTAATTTTCCATTTATCCTTTTAAGTCATCCATGTAAGTCATATTGTCAGCCAAAAGCAATAAATAAAATGTAGGAAAAGAAAACTGTTACATAATCAAGGAAAGGTATACATAGCTAAATGAGAAGACTCTTCATTTAAGGATTAAAGCCAAAATACATGCACAATGAAAGGGAATAAAGTAACCAAATAAAACACTAAAATAAGCAAAGGTTAATACAAATAAGAAAAATAATATTATGAACATGTGAGAGGATATTTATATAAACAATAAGAGATTTGTAGAGATAAAAAAAAGTTAAACATAATAAAGGAAAGAGGTTAAACACATTAATAGGCACTTCTATCATTCAAAATGTATGGTAAGAATAGAATAAGAGGTGTGAAAAATATAGTTGACATTAGGAATGCATGAATGGGCAAGAAAATACTAAAAAAACATAAATGAATACCTTAATCCTAGAAAGATATAAAAGTGTTATCCATAAAATAAGGTATCTATATAGTTAAGGAGTTTGTTTGCACATACAAAGGCGACACCTATATAGATAACCATAATGCCCAACTTGTTTCTTAAAAGGGAGATTATGCATCCTAAGTCATTAAAGGCCTTACCAATCTTTTCTCTAGGTTTAAAGGTAGCCTTAGTCAAGCTCTTGAATAAGGAATAAAGAGATCCTTTTGAAAGAAAAGTATATAGGGTTGGGCAATATCTTGAATAAGGAAAAGCAAGATGCTCTTGAAAGAAAAGTACAATCATATATATGTCGAAGGAGAGTGAATTTAATCCTAAGAAGTCATAGGTCCTTGGCCATTAGGGTCTTCCTAATTATCCCTTAACATCAATAGAAAGCCTCCAGTAATTACCAAAATAAATACAACACATCTAAGTAAGAAAAAAGAAGGGAAGTAGTAAAAAAGGTATATACAAGCCAATTGGTGATTTGTACAAAACATTTAGTGGTATGTTAGACTAACACAAAGGATTTTGGAAGGCTTAAGGGCACCACACATTGTAGCAAGCTAAGAGTGTGTGTGTGTACACGACCTAACTTAACATTATAGGTGTCTTAACCATGCAACTTATCATAAGCCTAGCTTAGTCTAAGATGGGCTCTTAGCTTATAGGCCAGTGTTCACTTGAACCATATATATGGTGCTTTAGCCCATCTTTTATTCTTATAAGGAAGTGATAATCCTCATCAAGAAGCTAATCCTTATCAGGAAGGAAGTGGTGTCCTTATACAGTCCACCTAATTCACTACATAAAGAGCTTTAACTAGGTATTTAATTTATTTTATTCTCATACACTGTCGTTTTGTCTCTCAAATAGTGTTAATTAACTTAAGCATTAGAGTGGACTTTCAGCATAAGGCCAAATTTCCCTTTCATCTTCCATTGTATTATAGAGATCGAATAAAGAAAACCTGAGTCACACAACCATAACCCAAGAAGACTTACCTAGACTATCTGGCTTGATAGCTTAACAACATTATTAGTGTGGTAAGTGAGGACTTGAGTTAAAAACCCTTCAGTCTCAATCATGGCTTCTTCCAACGATCTCGAAATCCTTCAAAATTACAAGCATTCAAACATCTTAAGCACTAAAAACACCTCTGTCATAAACCATCCACTCTAATCCCCTCGATAATCGTATAAAATAAGCCTTTAATAGTATAGCTAGTGCATAACCATAAAACCTCTAAGCCATTGTTTGCCTGACACTACTTATGAGGAGTTTACCTTAATGTTATGAGAACTCAAACAAGCACTTTCTCAAAACTGAAAGCCTATAGTTGTGCCACAAACACCTCTTATAGCCTTTACCCATCATTAAGGTTCCTTACTCACATCATCTCACTAGTAAGGACAGTAAAAGAGCCAACTCAAGAAGTGCGACTAGTATGACATCGTAAGACATATGATAACATAAAAAAGTCCATTTATACATTCATTGAGGGCTGAACATTATTCTGATAACTTTTAATTAGATGATTAAGCCTTCCTAAAAAAGGTAATGGAGAATGTTAAATGGGCACAAGGTGAAAACACTTTGCCTTTGATTATCATGCTTATGACCATAACCCTTTGTTATAAGAAGTAAGGAATGAGACCATTCCAAAAAATTTTAAACTGCCATAAATTGACAACTACAACAAATCAATTGATCCCAAAAGCTACCTGTATAAGTTCAAGTCCAACACGAAGCTGCAAACTTGCTCAAATGCTTTGTTATGCAAAATCTTCCCCACCAACCTAGAAGGAGTAGCTCAAGAGTGGTACTGAGACCTAGCCTATGATTCATTTCAAAACTTTACACAATTTTCTTAGTTATTTATAGATCAATTTCTTTTTGCCATGTCATAAGCTCAGATCTCCTCTAACTTGCATGAAGTTATCCGAGAAGAAGGAGGATCTTGTGTGACTACTTAACCAAGTTCAATAAAGTGGATGTGCAGATCAACAATCTCAGCCATGAGAGTATGCACCAATGCTATGATTCGTACCTATAAAAATAGAAGCTTGTTATTCGCATAGCATCAACCCTCTAAAAAACTTCTATAAGTTGATGGCAAGGAGTCACAAGTTTATTCATTTGGATGATAATCCTTAGACCTTATCTCATGGTTCATATAGCATCGAGCCTCCAAAAAACTTTTTTTGGCTGATGGCAAATAGTCATACATTCATTCATCTTGATGACAATCTTTAGACCTACTCTCATGGTCTGTACAGAATGGAGGAAGATAAGGGCTGAGGTGATAATAAAAGTGATAAAGGTTAAGCTTAGCAGGGAGATTCATGCTTAAGCCCTAAAATCTTAAATAGTAGCTCAACTTGGTGTTATACTCCCTCTTAGCAAGCTAAAATTGTTGGACTAGGATAGTTAATCCTAAGTCTTGGACCTCTTTTGATCTTGATAAAAGAGATTGATCATGTCTAATGATTCAATTAAGTGTTATTTTGCATAAATTAAGTCAATTTTTCCATTGGAAGTTGGAAGGATTGCATAATCTTCAAGAAGGCAAAGTTCATCCAAATTCGCGGTTAGTGGTCTGTAATTTGTGACTGTGACCTAGTTCAAAGAAAGGGTGAAACTCGGTCAGAAGGATTCACAGGCATCATCGTTGTTGCAACTCATCCAAAGATGGGAGTGCTAAAGTCACAGACAAATTTGTGGTGTGTGTCACGTCTCAATCGTGATTAGGACTTTCAAAGTGATTAAAGAGGGAAACTAGTCCACAATCATAGCATGCCAAATGTCCCAGGTATCTGTTGGAGAGCAAAATTCATGAGGGTGACATATTGGGTAGCGACCGCGATTCAAAAAGAAAAAGATTGTCTTTTAAACAGAAGAATTCACGTCCTCAGTCACGCCTTGTACAATGAAGAATCGCGACCGCAACTTTTATGGGTAGTTAGAACACAACGACTATATTTTCCTGATGGACTAATGAGAAGTCGCCATGTGGACTGACCATCAGACACAAACAGGTTTTTTTACCATAATTTTTGGCTCTCGTATGGAAATTTGGATTTCGCGATCATGACTCTTACTTGACATGCAATTAATGCAGAATCTGCCTAGCATGTCTCGAAGATTTGTTGAGCTTTAAAGACTAATGTCTCTTTGGTGGGTATGAGGTATAAATACTCCACCAAACAGTGTTAAATTATGTAGATAGAGAATTCATTACTTGTATTAAAGCTCTCAATCTTTTGCTACTCATTTTCTTCTCTTCTTTATGAGATTGTAAGTGTTGGGTGTGAGTATTAAACACCAAGTGTAAAGGTTGTGGTGTGAGCCTGTGAAAACACTCAAGAAAGGTTGTTGTGTGAGCCTTAAAAATACATAGTGCAAAGGTTACTGTGTGAGCCTTGAAAAATACAAAGTGTAAAGGTTATTGTGTGAGCCTTAAAAACATAAAATGTAAAAGTTAGGGGTGACCTTAGAAACACCATTTTGAGTTAGTGGAACACCTAATTGCAGAGAATTGGGGGGTGGACGTAGGGTCGATTATACCCGAACCACTATAAATCGTGTGCCTCATTTTCTACACTTCTCTATCCTTTACTCTTAATTTTTTTTATACACCAATTCAACCCCCCCTTCTTGGTGCCTAGGGCCAACAAGTGGTATCAGAGCGAAGTCTCACATTCTAGCCTTAATTGGGTGAGCAAAGTTCATGGCACAAAAGGGAATCCACTCACACCTTAAGCCTCACTTTGATGGATTCGACTATGCTCATTGAAAGTATAAAATGGAAATATACCTTGACATAAACGTTATGGACCTTTGGGATGTGGTTGCCAAAGAATGGAAGCCACCCACTAAAGTAGTGGATGGAATTGAAGAACTCATTCCAAGGGAAGAATGGGTTGAAGCTCACTGGAAATCAAATGGCAAAAATAATAGGGCAATGACCATTCTTTTAAGCTCTCTCTTTAGAGAAGAGATTGGAAGAGTGCAACATTACCAAACAACACATGCCATTTGAAAGACTCTTGAGAACTACCATAAAGGCATAACATTAGTTAATTCAAGCCATTTGGAGATGTACGTGATGGAATGGGAGCTATTCATGATGAAGGACCATGAAAGCATCATTGAAATGATGAATAGCCTCCTATCCATCATCACCAACATGAAGAAATTCGAAAAGACTCTCACCAATTATGAGGTAAACACAAAAATCCTCAAAACTCTTTCTTTAGATAAGTTTGGTGCTAGAGTGTGCAACATCTAAGAGTCCAATATGGAGATTGGGAAGGTTCCAACATATGTGTTGATAAACAAACTCTTAACTCATGAGTTGGCCTTACGAAAAGATGAGCAAATGAAGAAGTTAAAAGGCCAATGAGATAAACTAAAAAAAGAAAGAATAACCTTGGCACTCAAATCCTCAATAAAGGAGAAGAAGGTAGAAATTACCCCAAGTGATAAAAAAAAGTGACAAAAAAGAAGAGAAGCTAGCAATGCTCTCAAGAAGGACAAAAGAGTTGATTAAAAGAAGAAAAGAAAGAAAACGCTTCAAAAAGACAGCTTCAAGTCTAAGAGAGAGATCTAAGTATATCACTTACTATGAATGTGGCAAGCAAGGCTACATCAAGTATGATTGTCCCAAATTAAAGAAGAAGAAGGGATAGGACAAGCAGAAGAAGAAGAGCTTTTCAACCACTTGGGATGACAGCTCAAGTGATGATGAGGAAGAAAGAGAGGTTGCCAACATTTGTTTCATGGCATAAGAAGATTCTACAAATGAGGTAAGTACATCTTCCCACTCTCATTCTGATTTTGAATTTGATGAGATAGATGAAGAACTTCTAGAGGCTCTAAATTTGAGATGTGATAAATACAAGTCACAAATGAAGTCTTACAAAAGAAAATGTCAAAAATTAGAGGATGATTATAAATCCCTCAATGACATTGTAAGTGAATTAAGAGCATTAAATGATGATTTCAAAAAATCTATGGAAAATCTTTCTATATCATCTTCTTCATTGGCTTCACTAAGAAAGGAGAATGACTCTTTAAAGGGAGAAGTCATTGAGCTTACAAGCTTAATCTCCAAGTTCCATAAAGGAAAGAAAGCCTTGGACACATTGATTGGGTCACAAAGACCACCATTAAGTATACAAGGTCTAGGTTTTAATGAAGCCTCCTCATCATCTCAAACCACATTTGTTAGATCTTCATAACCTCAAACCTCAAGAGTTGAGGTAATTGGGAAGAAAAGTGCTTCTAGCATTAAGCCTCCTAAGTCTAAGGGCAAAAGAAAGGCTCCCCCAAGCTTAAAAGCCAAGACTTAAAAAGCTAACCATGCCTACATGGACAACAAACAACATGGTCACTCTTATAAGAAATTCTCTACTCCTACTCATCATACATGTACATGCATGCATTCACATAATCAAGGTATTAGAAAGCGTCCTACTCATACTAAATTTGTGCATAGGAGAAAGACTCACAAGTTTAAAGTTCAATACCATTATTGCATGAAATGTGTGAATGTTAATATTCATTATTTTATTAGGAAGGCTCACCTCAAATTAGAGGATCCTTCAACTCCTAACCCTCTAGGAACCAAGTATGCTTAGGTACCTAAGAAAAGGTAACTCACTTTTGTTATGTAGGAGAGTGTGGCAGCCACCTAATCAAGCAATTGACATATGGATAGTGGATGTTCCAAGCATATGACTGGAAATAGAAAGCTATTCACGACATTAAAGGAAAAAGAAGGTGGAGATATCACATTTGGTAACAATGCCAAGGGTAAGGTAATTGGCATTGGAATCATTGGTAAGAATGGTTGTTCATTAATTGATAATGTTTTATTAGTTACTGGCTTACAACATAATTTTTTGAATGTACGTAAATTATGTGACAAAGGTAACAAAGTCACCTTTGATCCTAAGGAATGTCGAGTCACCACTTTAGTGGATGATGAGGTTGTTTTCAAGGGCGAAAGGAAAGACAATACCTATTTAATTGAGTTAGACAATTTGGCTAACCAATCTTTTAAGTGTCTTATGTCTTTAAGCAATGAAGCTTGGTTATGGCATAGAAGGCTTGGGCATGCAAGCATGGATCATCTTCAAAGCCTATCTAAAGGAAAGTTGGTGGAAGGCCTTCCCAAACTGAATTTCATTAAGGATAAGACATGTGGTCCTTGCAAAATGGGGAAGCAACATCAAGCCTCCTACAAAGCAAAAAATGTTGTAAGTTCTACTAGACCTCTTCAACTAGTTCATATGGACTTGATAGGACCTATTAGGAGTGCTAGCTTATGTGGAAAGCATTTTGCACTAGTCCTAGTTGATGACTACTCTAGGTTTACTTGGGTATCCTTCTTAGCTCATAAGAGTGATACTTTTGAAGCTTTCAAGAGTTTTGCAAAAAGAGTTCAAAATGAAAAAGGTTACTTTATTTCTTTTATTAAAAGTGACCATGGAAAGGAATTTCAAAATGAGTCTTTTGAAACTTATTGTTTGGACAATGAAGTTTTTCATAATTTTTCAACTCCTAGGACACCACAACAAAATGGTGTTGTAGAGAGAAAAAAATAGAACACTAGTAGAAATGGCTGGAACCATGCTCAATGAGTATTCTTTACCAAATTACTTTTAAGCAGAAGCCAATAATATTTCGTGTTACATTACAAATAGAGTTTTCAAAAGACCCATTCTTAATCAAACTTCTTATGAGCTATGGAATGGTAGAAAACCCAATATTTCATACCTAAGAGTATTTGGATGTAAGTGCTATATTTTAAGTACTAAGGATAATCTTGGAAAATTTGACTCCAAAACCAATGAAGGAATTTTCTTAGGCTATTCAAACTCTAGCAAGGCATATAGAGTTTTTAACAAAAGTTCAAGGGTAGTTGAGGAGTCTATGAAAGTTGTCTTTGATGAATCTAGGAAACTTGATCTTAGGAAAGGTATTTTAGTTGATCATCTTGTAGGTGATTTTCAAAAATTGAAATTAGAAGACACCACAAGAAGAGAGGATAAAAGCAAGGAATGAGGTGAATCATCAAAGTAAGATGAGGAGCCACAACATCAACAAAGAGATGAGCTAAGCCAAGATCTACCCAAAGATTGGAGATTTTCCAAGTATCACCCCAAGGACTTGATTATTGGTGATACCTCCAAGGGTGTAAGTACTAAATCTTAACTTAATCCTTTATATAATAATCTTGCCTTTGTTTCTCAAATTGAGCCAAAATCAATTGATGAGGCTTTTGATGATGAGAGTTGGGTGCTTGCTATGCAAGAGGAACCTAACCAATTTGAGAGAAACAAGGTATGGGAACTTGTTCCTAGGCCTAAGGAACACTCTATTGTAGGTTGTAAATGGGTGTTTAGGAACAAGTTAGATGAGCAAGGTCTTATCACTAGAAATAAAGCAAGATTGGTTGCTAAGGGATACAACCAAGAGGAAGGCATAAATTATGATGAGACCTTTGCCCCCGTTACAAGATTAGAGACCATTAAGATACTCTTAGCTTATGCATGCCACATGAATTTTAAGCTTTTTTAAATGGATGTGAAAAGTGCATTTTTGAATGGAATCATTGAGGAGGAAGTTTATGTTGAACAACCTCCTAGTTTTGAGTCACATTGTTTTCCAAACCATGTTTTTAAATTGAACAAAGCCTTATATGGATTGAAAAAAGCTCCAAGAGCTTGGTATGAAAGACTTAGTTCATTTCTCTTGAAAAATGATTTTGAAAAAGGAAAGCTGGACACTGTACTATTTGTTAAAAAGCACAAGCATGATACGCTAATTGTTCAAATCTATGTTGATGATATCATTTTTAGTGCTAGTAATGAGTCTCTTTGTGAGGATTTTGCTAAGTGTATGACTAGGGAATTCAAAATGAGCATGATGGGAGAGCTCAAGTTCTTTCTCGGTCTACATATCAAGTAAACCAAAGAAGGGATCTTCATTAACCAAGCCAAGTACACAAGGGAAATACTCAAGAAGTTTGGCATGGATGGTTGTAAAGTATCCAAGACCCCCATGAGTGGTTCCATCAAGCTAGACAAAGATGAATAAGGTAAGACGGTAGATGAAAAGAGATATTAAGGTATGATCGGATCTCTACTTTATCTTACTACTTCTAGGCCATATATCATGTTTAGTGTTTGTATGTGTGCTAGGTTCCAATCCTCTCCTAGAGAGTCACACTTAAATGCTATTAAGAGAATTTTCAAGTATTTGCATGGCACAATTCACTTAGGGTTATGGTATCCTAGGGATTTATCCTTTAATCTCATAGGATATTCGGATGCAAATTATGCGGGTAGCTTATTAGATAGAAAAAAAACACTTCTGGGACTTGCTAATTTATAGGAGAATGTTTAGTACCTTGATTTAACAAAAAGCAAGTGTCAATTGCCTTATCCATAACAGAAGCCGAGTATATTGTTGCGGGTTGTTGTTGCACCTAAGTTCTTTGGATGAAACAATAATTGAAGGATTTTAGCAAAGTGATTGATCACATTCCTATTAAATGTGATAACACTAGTGCTATTAATCTTTCTAAGAATCCTATCCAACACTCTAGCAGCAAATAGATATTAGACATCATTTCCTTAGAGATCATGTGCAAAAGGGTGATGTTGTGTTAGAGTTTACTGACACAAATCATCAACTTGTAGATATTTTTACTAAACCTCTCAATGAAGAAAGAATGAACTTCATTAAGAGAGAATTAGGAATGCTTGATGGAAGCTCCCTAAAGTGAAAATTTTGATCTTGTGTATGATTGTTATGTGTGTTATTTGTTAATTGTATATCACACGTTTTCTGTGTGGCATTTTCCATGTGGATCATAATTTTGATTCTTTCAAAACTTATTTTTTCATTCTTATCTTTGCTGACTAATAATTCGCGGTCGCTATTTTGTCTTCACAATTGCGAATTACAAGTCTTAGTCACCCGACTGTCAAACATCAAATAACGGTCGTAAGAATTAAGCTCCACCGTAAATTTTGGTCAAGAATTCAAAACTTTGACTGTTGAAGTGCGTATTCCCAAGGAAAATTTGTCTGTTACTCATATTTTTCAGAATTCGCTGTCGCGACTCATGGATTCGTAGGCGCAAATTAGGGTAACCACCTAGACATTTAAGTGATTTGACTACAAATCGTTTCTATCTCTTCATCAATTCATTTCTAGTAGTTTCTAATTGTTTACAAAGACTTTAAATGACTATAAATACCCTCTTCAATAGTATCATCCTCACTTCACTTCCAACATCATTTTCTTTCTCTCAAAACTCTTTAAAATCTTCAAATCCTCTTCATCCTTTAAAATGGCTCCAAAAAAGGTTTCTAGAGCAAACAAGGGCAAGGCAGTGGCTCAGCCATCTGCACCACCTGCATTCCACCTCATGAAAGGAATTACCAAGGAGGAGAAAGAAAGGTACAAGGCCAATTCTTCCAAAATCATCCTCCCCAACAAGATTCCTTCTACCTTTCTACTAGAAACCTTGGGTATTAACACAAAGATTCGTGTTTTCCTCTCCAATATGGGTTGGAACGAGTTCATCTTTCAGGATGAACCCAATTATGACGAAATCATGCGGGAATTCATGTGCATGGTTCAATTGAGTCGTAAAGCCGATTCATGAGCAGGGCAATACATGTTAGTGTTTTGAGCCTTTGGCAACCCTTTTTACATTACTTTTGACCAACTATCTTCTCTCTTCAATCTTCAAGTCGAAAAAAACATCCCCTTCATAATCTCCACACTTGATGTTATTTATTCTGAATTTTGGTAAGAAATTTTGATTGAAACCAAACACGACCCAAGATCCTCCCTAGATAAACACATTAAGACTCTACCCCTTTGGATACTTCATTACATCATCACCTTTTCGGTAAATGCTAGAGGTTATGGTAGTGAGAAAGTATCACAAAAAGATTTGGCATTCTTTTATGCCTTGCCAAAAATAAACCAATTCAAACTGGCCAGTATCTTGTGGATCAATTGATCCACATGAGTATCAAACCCAAGAGACAATTCCTTTTACCTTCACATATCACAACCATTTACCTATTTGTAGGAGCACTTGATGAGGAAAATGAGAAATTCCTCACCAAGAAACTTCTCTCTTCACAAAACTTCCTGGATCTCACCTACCTTATCAATGCCAAGGCTATTCATCTGGTCACCTATGCCTATACCCTAGGTGCCATTGGAGCAAAGAAAATGGAGTCTTCACAAGCTTCCAAAAGGAAAAGACTAGCTATTGAAGAATGAGCTCCATCCATCCCTCATCAACCAAAGCCTAAGGCTAAACTCTCCATTACAACCATTAACAACAAGCTTGACAAGTTAATGAGGATGATGAAAAGGTGATTTCTGTTCCTATCTCATCTTCATAGTGATATGGTTGATTTGCAAGAGAAGTTGGAAGTCCCCCTTGCCATCTTCCAAACTTCACAGAGTTTGATGATACTCAAGAAGGAGAAGGCAATGATGATGTTGAGGATGGAGATGAGGCTGACGACGAAGATCAGGGTGAAGATGAGGACTTTTTTGGAGATGATTCTCCTACTTTCTAGTTTAGCATCTCTTTTGTATTTTTCTTTTTTTGCAAAAAAAATGTTATCCTACAACTTGTTTCGAAGTTTATAAAAATATAAAAAGTTGTTTATTTGCTGAAATTATGTGTTATGTGTTTGTTTTACTTTATTTGTTTATTCATTTGCCCTTTATGTTTACTTAACTACTTATACATGTATTATTTTCCCTTATGAACCCTTTTTTTTATCTTGCCAAAGGGGGAGAGATAGGAAGAATCTAAGTTTAAGGGAGAGAAAATAACTTGCAAATTATAGCATAAGTTGAGGGGAAGCATTATACTATGATACTTAGGATTTTTTAGAAATTTTACTTTGAATGATTAAATGTCATACTTAGGAATTTCATCTTATGTATTCATTGAATCATATTATACTCCAACTTCACATTTCTGCATTATTTTTCCTTTAGGATCAATCTAGGTTGTCATAATTAAAAAGGGACAGATTGTTGGACTAGATGGTTAATCCTAAGTCTTGGACCTTTTTTTATCTTGACAAAGTAGATTGATCATGTCTAATGTTTCAATTGAGTGTTGTTTTGTAGAAATTAAGTTAGTTTTTCCATTGAAAGTTAGAAGGATTACATAATCTTTAAGAAGGTAAAGTTCATCCAAATTCGCGGTCAGTGGTCTATAATTTGAGACCGCGACCTAGTTCAAAGAAAGGATGAAACTCGGCCAGAAGGATTTGCAGGCATCATCGCTGTCGCGACTCATCCAAAGATGGGAGTGCCAAAGTCACAGACAAATTCGCGGTGTGTGTCACGCCTCAGTCGCAACCACGACTTTTAAAGTGATTAAAAAGGGAAGCCAATCCATAGTCATAACATGCCAACTGTCCCAGTATTTGTTAGAGAATAAATTCGTGAGGGCAACATTTTGGGTAACAACTGCGATTCAAGAAGAAAAAGAAGAATGTCTTTCAAACAGAAGAATTTGCGTCCTCAGTCACGCCCTGTACAATGAAGAATCGCGACCGCATCTTTTATGGGCAGTTATAACACAACGACTATATTTTCCTGATGGACCAATGTGAAGCTGCCACGTGGACCAGCCGTTAGACACAAACAGGTTTTTTTGCCATAATTTTTGGCTCCGATATAGAAATTTGGATTTTGCGACCGCTATTGACCAGTAGCGACCGCGACTCCTACCTGACGTGCAATTAATCCAGAATCTACCTAGTATATCTTGAAGATTTGTTGAGCTTTAAGGACTTAGGTCTCTTTGGTGGATATGGTGTATAAATACTCCACCAAACAGTGTTAAATTATATAAATAGAGAATTCATTACTTGTGTTAAAGCTATCAATCTTTTGCTACTCATTTTCTTCTTTTTTTTATGAAATTGTAAGTGTTGGGTGTGAGCATTAAACACTAAGTGTAAAGGTTATAGTGTGAGCCTACGAAAACACTCAATAAAGGTTGTTGTGTGAGCCTTGAAAACATAAAGTGTAAAGGTTGTTATGTGAGCTTTGAAAACGCAAAGTGTAAAATTAGGTGTCAGCTTAGAAACACCATTCTGAGTTAGTGGAACACCCAATTGCAGAGAATTAGGGAGTGGACGTAGGGTCGATTATACCCAAACCACTATAAATCGTGTGCCTCATTTTCTACACTTCTTTATCCCTTACTCCTAATTTTTTTTATACACCAATTCAACCCCTCCTTTTTAGTGCCTAGGGCCAACAAAAATGGTCCTCTACTAGATCAAGTGATCAGGAGAAAAGATTCAGTACTCTCATTCTCCTAAGCGCTCAAGCATTAGAAAAAAGTATAAATACTATAACTTCCATCGGGACAATGGACATGATATAAAAGAATATAGAAATCTAAAGAATTAAATTAAAAGACTGATCTAGCAAGGAAGACTTGGGTAGTTTAGGAATTGGCTAACCAATTAGGAAGCTAGACACGAGCCTTAATAGAAGAAAACATATAAAGATTAAGAGAACTATTAATAGGCAGTACTTTAGGGTACATGATTGCAGAAGGAGCCATAGGGATAAATAGCTTATTCTGAATGAAGAGGTAAATTTAGGAGGTGTAATCTATAAACTATAAAGAAAATGCACTAAGCTAATATGCTACCTAATCACTTTCTCCTTTATAGAAGATAGAAGGTTATGTGCCCCTAATATCGATTTTTTAGTGTTCAGGGCCAAATTAAGAATTACATAGCCAAACGAATTGTGGTAGATGATGGAAGCTTGATCAACATGCTAACTACCATGATCGATAGGATAAGATCTTAGTAAGCTACGAGTAGTCTAAACGCCTTTGATTGGCCTTAGAGGAACGAAGATGGATGTCCTTGAGTTGAGTTAATTATGGAGTTAGGAGATTTGGAGATTACTAAAAAGTTCAATGTTGTATAGACGGTTGTTGATATACCCTTTGCTTATAATGGTATTATTGGGAGGCTTATTTTATATGATATAGCTAGTTGCACCTCCATCAGGTACTTGACCATGAAGATCCTTATTGAAAAAAGAGTAATTTTGGTCAAAGGGGATAATAAGGTGGTGAGAGAGACTTATATGAATATCTTGAGGGAGGTAGCACATACCATCTCAATCGAACCATTAGAGGTCTCCCCAAACAAAGCTCCTAAAATAGCTAAGCTAGTAGATGACTTGAAACCTTTGCCTATTTATGAAGCATGAATGCTAAAACATATAATAGAGCTAATCGTGCCAGTTAAAAAAATAACTTGGTCCTTATAAATAGCCTCAAAATATTTGTTTGATCCTCATTAAATATTATAGGTGTTAACCCCTCAGTCATAACTCATAAGTTAAATCTAGGCAGCTTGGTTAAGCCTGTAAAGGAGAAAATGAGAAACCACACACTTGAGGAGGTATGCATGCTACTTTATGCAAGTTTTATCTAGGAGGTACAATATGCAAAATAGTTGGCCAATGTGGTATTAGTAAAAAAGCTGAACAGAAAATAAAGAATGTGTTTAGATTTTACTGACCTTAACAAAGCTTACCTGAAGGACAACTACCCCTTGCCTAATATAGATTAACTTGTGGATTTTACTATCGGGTATGAACTTTATAATTTCATTGACATTTTGGTTGGATACTATCGAATTAAAATGTTGATGTTAGATAAAGATAAGATATGCTTTCTCACACATAAAGGCACTTACTATGACAAAGTAATGCCTTTTAGACTTAAAATTGCAAGGGTAACATACTAGAGGCTGGTCAACTACGTGTTTAAAGAGCAAATTGGCAAAACAATTGAGGCATATATCGATGATATGATAATGAAAAACAATAAAAAAGAAGATCATGCTACAGATCTCAAAGAAGCCATGGTAATTTTTTAACTAATACAATATAAATCTCAACCAAGAGAATGTGCTTTCGGAGTGCAAACAGGGAAATTCTTGAGAGCCATGATCTCTTAAAGAGGCATTAAGGCTAACTCAACCAAGATTTAGGCAATTCTTGACATGTACCCTCTTAAAACTATTAATAAAGTTCAAAAGCTCAATAAAAGAATCATTGCCTTAGGACAGTTCATCTCGTGCTCAACTTGCCACTGCTTGCCATTCTTCAAACATTGAGAAGTCTCAAAAAATTTTCATGGATTGATGAGTGCCAAAAGACATTTAAATAATTAAAAATGTTCTTCAGCTCACCTCTTTTACTTAGCCACCTTTACAAGACTAGCAACTCTTTATATACCTTGTTGCCACTAAAGAGATAGTGGCTTCTGTACTGATCAAAGAAGAATATGGACAAAATATATTATGTCAATAAGTGCTAAAATGAACTAAGCTAAGATACCCAATGCTAGATAAATTAGATTATGCATTGATTAGCTTAGTAATAAAGCGTAGGCAGTACTTTTAAAGCCATATTATCACAATTCACATACTCATTACATAAAATACTGTAAAAAGTCGATAACTCTAGGCATATAGTTGAATGGGCAATCAGGCTTTAGGAGTTTAACATCAAGTATAAGCCAAAACAAGCAATGAAAGCTTAAGTGTTGTCTAACTTCATGTTGAGTTAACAGGCTTCAGGTTAGAGTAATAGGTTGCCCCTAAGAAAGAAGAGTATAACCTATTTATTGATAGCATCTCTAGATCAGATAAGGCAAGAGCTGACATAATTCTAAAAGGCTCCAGTTGAATCATTATAAAGAATGCTTTGAAATTGAGATTTTGAGCTACTAATAATACTATAGAATATGAGGCCTTAATCACTAGGCTACAGTTGGCATAAAAAGTTTGAGCAAATCACATCTCAATTTATAGTGATTCATACTTGATTGTCCAATAGCTGCTTGACTATGCCATCAAAGACCTCATCATGCTCAAGGTATACAAAGTGTGTAAAGCATTTATTAACTAATATTAAAATGAAAGGAGGGACCTAGAGTTTAAAATAAATTGCTTAAGCTAAAAACAAAGATGTAGATTTGTTGGCTAAGCTAGCTACTTTCCATTAAACTCCTTACCTGATGGAGTCTTATCAGAAGAAAGAGAGCAACCAAACATTTTTTAGAAAGCCTATGTGATAGTCATAGTAGAGGAAGACAACTAGATAAGCCCTTTCATTAAATATTTGAAGTATGGGCAACTTCCTGCAAATTCAAAGGAAGCCCGAGCAATCATTAGCAAGGCTACTAATTATTTAGAGAAAGATAATGTCCTATGTAAACAATTTTACAATCAGCCCTGGATTATATATGTTTCAATAAATGATAGGATTAATGTAATGAGAGAAATTTATGAAGGGGTCTATAGAGCCCATGAAGTTGGCACCACCTTGGCTCAGAAGGTAATTATGTCTGATTATTTCTGGCCCACTATGCTTAAATATACAAAGGAGCTTATACAGAGATGTGATGCTTGCTAAAGACATAGTTTGATCCCTTGACAACCCTAACCAACCAGCAACCCATTAGCTCAACTTGGCATTTTTCTCATTAAGGGATTGACATTCTCGGCTCCTTTTTCATCGGCACTAAGATAAAGGAAGTTTGTGGTAGTAGACATTGATCACTTCTCTAAGTGGCATGGCACTAAAGCTTTTACCATCATTACCTCGATCAAGATACTTGATTTTTTTCAAAAAGTATGTGATCAATTGATTCAACATTTGAAAGGGTGCTCATTATTGATAATGAAAAATAGTTTAACTATGAGTAGTTTAAATCTTATTGTGTTGATTTAACCATTAACCTCATATTCACCTCAATGGCTCACCTTTAAATAAATGGAATGACTAAAGTAACCAACTGAATCAAGGACTTAAAAAGATATTAGAAGATGTTAAAGGGGGCATAAATAGATCAATTCATCTATATTTTATGGGCCTTTCATATGACCTTAGGACAACCATGGGTCAGACACTTTTCTCATCAGTATATGGGACAAATGAAATCATTCCAGTAGAAATTAGTCTCCCTTCTTACTATGTGCTTCACTATGACCTTAATTAGAATGAGGCTGGTCTTCACCTTAACCTAGACCTTTTGGCGAAGAAACATAAAGTTGATGCCATAAAAGCAGCTACATACCAACAAAAGGGTAGCATGGTTCCATACCAGAAGAGTAAAGCACTAAGCTCTTAAGTAGGGGATTGGTGCAACTTCCTTAACCTAAATCATATACATTTTAATTATATTATATTTGAATATATGCATCACATGGCATAAGCATGATAATAATACTTACATTATTACATTTGAATATGAATACAATGTTTGCATAATGGCATGACAAATTGTCATATGTTGTGTGCATGTTATGATATTTTAAATAATGGTGTCTAATAACTTATTAAAAGTATAAGGAGCATATAAGGATTATTAGATGGATAAAGGTGATGAAGGAGTGAAGAAGAGGGACTAAAAAAGGAAAGTTAAGCTTCCAACTAATAGGAGCAAGCCATCATGATTTTCTTTTATTAAGGTAGATATACAAATGGAATTTTTATTCCTTTAGGAGCATATTAGAAAGGCAAACATGTGAGGAGGTGCAAAAAAAAAAAGCTATGAAAGAAAGAAAGAAAGGAGAAGAAAAAGAAGAAGAATAAGAAAAAAAAGAAGGAGAGGAAGAAAAATTGAGTTAACCAGGAAGAATCTTGTGGTTTTCTAGCTTTGGTGAAAGGTATGTGATTTGATATTTATTCCCCCAAGATATTTTTCCTCCATGGCATGTAAGCAAATATTTGGAGTTATAAAGTAATTGTAGTTAGGATTCATGTGGAGAATTTATTGATAATGATATGAGCTAAATTCCTTTAATTCTATTTTTTGGGCACGATTTCATAACCTTAAAAGATGAAAAGTTTGAAGCATGAAAGTTGTAGGTTTATGCCTCATATAAATTCATGTGAAGCATTTTTTTTAAATAAGTTTTGTGTGATGATATATGGCCCCTTAATTGTGACTAGTTGTTGTTAAAACCTGCTCAACTCTAAGTTCTATTTTCTAATAATTTTATGGAGCTAGAATAGGAATTAGGTGAAAATAAAAATATGAAATTTTTAGTATTATATCTTATCTAAATTTTTGTAAAGCAAGTTTGCTTGATATTGAACCTGTTTATACCTGCAAAGTCTGAGATTGATCATTTCATTTGATGACCTTAGAAGTTGAATTAGAGCATGTGTGAAATATTAAAAATGTTCACTTATATGTTAACTAATTGGATATAAATCAGTTTTTCAATTAGACTTCCATGTTTTGAGATATGGCTAAGTTTATGGAACTATTTAGTGTATAATTGCACTCAAAATAGGGCAAATTTATAAAATTGACCATAAATTATGTAGTGCATATTTTTGGAATGAATTTTGGATATTTTTTACCCATATATGTATAGTTTAATTGAAAAAAATAATCAGGTCATTTGGATTTGTGAGGCAAAAGTAATTATAGAAATAGCCTACTAAGGTAATGAAATTTTACTAGAGCATATATGCATAACGAGATGAAAATCTTACTTTATCATCATGGATTGATTTGGTGTATTGAAATAGGTCTTCGAGGCATTGAAGATAATATTAAGAATAAATCGGGACCATCTATGGCTTAATAGCTTGAATGAGGAGGTAAGTAAATAATTAATAATACTAAACGTGTGATTGGTTAAATGCCATGAACATATATTCAATATAATGAAATGTTGTTTAATGAGATGATATTGATGAATACATTGATGAAAGAATTGTGATACTTTGAATTATTTATTTTCATGAGATGTTGATAAATTATGACTTGGGAATGAAAGGATGTTGTGATACGATTTGCCAAAGTTTATGGGTGTTGTTATTAGTCATTACATTGCTAGAATTTTGTTAGATTTATAGTTGATTTGTTGAAAGACTAATACATGATTTTGTAGAGCAAACAACAAAATCTTATAGCTTATGTGGCAACCAAATACGATAGTCTGTGTGGCAATAATATTTGATAGCTTGTATGGCAATGATATTTATAGCCTGTGCCACAACCAAATATGATAGCCTTTGTGGCAACAACATTTGATAGCCTATGTGGCAAGGATATCTATAGCTAGCGTGGCAATAATATATGATAGGTTGTGTAGCAATAACATTTGATAGCCAATGTGAAAATGATATTTATAGCTTATGTGACAATAATATATAACAACATATGTGGCAATAACATTTGATAGCATGTGTGTCATTAAAGAGTAAAAACTCTTTATTTTGTGCATAAATATGATGATGAGTTTTTTTATATTTAAATGCTTGTTATGTTATTTATGATTGAAGTATCATTATGTGTTTACTTATTGAGTATGCACACTCACTCCTTTGCTTCAAATTTTCTTTCAAGAAGAGTATACTAAAGATTGCATCTAGTTTGTATTTTGATGTTGCTATCTAGTAGTTTGAGAAAGGTTAGGCCAGTATGCAGTCCGTTAGTATTTTGGTTTGTTTAGCCACATATATTTTGCTATAAATAGTTAGTATGTTGTGATATAAGATACATTGTGTTCAAAATAATTAAAGAAAAGTCCTTTAATGATAATAGATGACATGAGAGAATTTTAATGATGTTTTGTCATTTTAGTATTCTCTGTCTTATGAATAAGTTATTGCATCTACTTTAGATTGGTTAGTAAATAAGACATCGCATTTTGATGGTATCAGAACGGGTAAATGATTCTGTAGACATGTGTAATATGAATATGTTGTATATGATATTTGGATTTTGTTAATACTTATATGCATTTGCATATAGGAGTATGGATGCACCTGGTAGAGTTCATCCTGGCCCAAAAGTTAGAGATGAATCTGTTGAATTTGCTCATGCATGTACACATATTGACCATGTTGTAGAGAATCTTGAGATATCAGGAAATAATCTAGCTGCAGGTATAAATCCAAATATCATACAGTTTACTAAGATGATGCAAACATTTGCAACATAAGCATATGCAAGACCTACTATATATAAGAATTATGATAGATTGAGGAAGCAAGAGGCAACTGACTTTGAGGGCATTGCAAATCCTATCGAGGCCGAGGAGTAGCTTAGAAGAACTGAAAGAATCTTTAATAGGCTTGAATGCACCCTTGAGCAAAAACTGAAGTATGCAATTTCTTTGCTTCAAAAGAATGCCTTAGATTGATGGGAGACTATTTCAGGTAGCATTGCTTAATCGATGACTTTGATGTGGGATGATTTTATAAGGCAGTTTGCAAACAAATACACATAATAATATACTTGGATAAGAAGAAGATGGAGTTTTTCTAATTGTAGCAAAATGATATGATAGTGGCGGATTATGAAGTATAATTTATTAAACTCTCAAGATATGCCTTAGAGTATATAGCTATAGAGGAGTTTAAGTGCCAAAAATTTGAGAGGGGACTGAGGTTAGAAATTTGAGATCGATTAGCAGTTAAGCCAACCAATTATACTGCCTTATTGAGTTGAGGAGCTGATCCAAGAAAAGAATGCAATTGAGGCAAAAAGGAAGAGAAGTTATGCAGGGTGGAGTAAATAACTAAATAGAGCAATAAAAAGAGGTGGTTTCACATCATTTAGGGTATTAGGGTTTCAAGGAGTTGTTAGTAATCAAAGAGGTAGAGGACAGAGTCAGCTTGGTAGATTAGTATCATTGGCATTAGGTAGAGGTGGCTATGGTAATTTTGAAGGCTTAGGGGGTAGAAAAGGATCAATAGGCATAATAGGTGGAGTTGTAGCCCCAATTTATACTAATTCTAGAAGAACTTATTTTGGAGAGTGTTGGGGACCTAAAAGGCTTACTTGCTATATTTATAAAAAGCTAGGCCACATAAGTCAAGATTGTTTAATAGCAGGTTTGACTAGAGGGGAATCTCAAGTAGTTAGGCAGAGCAGTGTTAGGGAGAATGTTCATGACACAAAGAGAGGCAGAGGGCGAAATAGAGGTAGAGGAGGACATGGTGGAACAACTTAAGTTTTTAGTAGTGGATAGGTAGCTCATACTTAACCATGGGCTAGAGTTTATGTTATCACTTGTCAAGAGGCTCTAATAGCTCCCGAAGTTGTTTATGGTATAATTTTTAATTGTGATTTAGATGCTTATGTTTTGATAGACCCAAGATCCATGCACTCATTTATGTCTTTAGAATTTGCAAAATGGATGCATGCTGTAATTGAATCTTTAGGATATAATTTTGGTGTTTTGATGCTTGTTGGAGGTAGTGTGATTCTAAATAAAGTATGTAGAACTTGTCCAGTGCTAGTGTGTGGTGTCGTATTGCCTGCAAATTCGATATTGATGAACTTTAACGAATTTCATGTTATTTTGGGAATGGATTGGTTAGCAAAATATCATGCGATTTTAGATTGTCATATTAAAGAATTGATCATCAGATCTTTAAAATAACTAAGAGTTATATTTGTTAGGAAGCACAAAACTATTCCAACTTATTTAATCTCAACTATTCAGGCTTTTCAATTAATTAAGGAAGGTTATGACTCATTTCTAGTAAGTGTGGTGGACACCAGTGTTCTTAGTTTGGGTTTGGCAAATATTCATATAGTGTGAGAGTTTTCAGAAGTATTTCTTGATGATTTATTAGGCTTGCCACCATATAGAGAAGTTGATTTTAATATTGAGACCTTACCAAGAGTGGCATCTATTTCTATTGCACCATATCGAATGGCAGTAATGGAACTGCAAGAATTAAAGAAACAATTAGAAAAGTTATTGCAAAAAGGTTTCGTTCGACCTAGTACATCTCCTTGGGGGGCACCAATGTTATTTATGAAGAAAAAGGATAGGAGCATATGATTATGTATTGATTATAGGTAATTGAATAGAGTAACATTAAAGAATAAATATCCTTACCAAGAATTGAAGATTTGCTTACTCAACTTCAAGGTGCAATAATATTTTCAAAAATTAATGGGTATTGCCAGTTGAGGGTTGCTGAGCTAGACATTCCAAAAATTGTTTTTCAAACTAGGTATGGTCACTATAAGTTCTTTATTCTGCCTTTTGGGTCAACTAATACACCGACACCATTTATGGCAATAATGAATCATACCATCTAACAATATCTTAATCAATTTGTGATTGTGTTTATGGATGATATTCTCATATACTCATAAAATCATGAGGAGCATAAGTAACATCTGAGAATCGTTTTACATATCTTAAAAGAAAAACAGTTATATGACAAATTGAACAAATAAGACTGTTGAATGGAATAAGTAGTCTTTTTAGGGTATATTGTGTCTAGACATGGTGTTCAACCTAATCCAACTAAGGTGAAAGCCATTTTGGAGTGGGATCCACCCAAAAATGAATCAAAGGTGCATAGTTTTCTTAGATTGGTTAGTTATTATAGATGATTTATGGAAGGATTCTCCATTATTGTTGGGCCATTGACAAAATTATTGAGGAAGAACAATGTTAGTAAAGTTTTGGAGAACTGAAGAAGAGATTGACTACAACACCAATTTTATCATTGCCACCAAAAAATGGTGGATTTATGGTGTACATTGATGCATCAGAACAAGGGTTAGGTTATGTATTGTGCAACATGGAAAGGTGATAGTTTATGCTTCTCGATAGCTAAGGCCTCATGAGTTGAATTATCTTACACATGACTTAGAGTTGGTAGCCATTATCCACACCTTGAAAATTTGGAGGCATTACTTGGATAGAGACATTTCAGATTCTAACAAATCATAAAAGCTTGAAATATATTCCAACACAAAAAGAATTGAACCTAAGGCAGAAAAGATGGATAGAATTGTTAAAGGACTATTATTGCACTATTGATTATCATCTAGGTAAGGCTAATGTTATTATTGATACTTTAAGCCAAAAACCCTTAGATGTTGTTGCTGGTATGGTTGGCTATAATTTGACATCTTTGGTTAATCTTTGTGTTTTAAATGTAAAATTTAAGATTAAGAATGTGACAACTTTAATGGTTACACTTTAGTTAAAGACTATGATAGATGATAAAATTAGAGAAGTTCTGAGGAAGGATCCATATTTGCAGAAAATGCTATTGAAGATATATGAAGGTAAGAAGACTAATTTTTTTTATTAGAGATGATGGGATGATGCGATGGGTAGTCGAGTATGTGTACCAGTTATTGATGGTTTGAGATCAGAGATTATATAGGAGGCACACAATGCACCATATGATATGCACCCTGAAAGTACAAAAATGTATAGAAACCTGTAGCCACATTTTTTATAGTCTTCGATGAAGAACGATATAGCCTACCAATATATCAAAGTAGAACATTAAGCACCAGCAGGTAAGTTGCATCCTTTATCTATTCCTGTATGGGAATGGTAGAAAATTTAAATGGATTTTATTGTTGGTTTGCCTCAAACAGAGAAAAGGAATAACAGTGTTTGGGTTATTGTGGATAGACTCACAAAATCTACACATTTCTTGCCTATACAACAAATAGATTCACTTCATAGACTGACTAAAATATATGTTGTTAAGATTGTGAAATTACATGGCATTCTTATTTTTATTGTGTTAGATAGAGATCCTCGATTTCCTTCTCATTTTTAGAACAACTTACAAATAATATTGGATATTTGTTTGAATTTTAGCATTGCTTTTGACCCACAGACTGATGGTTAATCATAAAGGACTATTTAGACATTAGAGCATATGATGCGAGCTTGTGTGTTAGAATTCAAAGGCAATTGGGATGATCTTTTTCCATTAATGGAGTTTGCATACAATAATAGCTATCATTCTAATATTGATATGCACCATATGAAGTTTTATATGGTAGGAAATGAAGAAGTCCAATTTGTTAGGATACTGAAGGGATGAGAAAGTTAGAGCATCCCGAGATGGTACATGATATAGTGGCCAAAATCCAAGTCGTTAGAAGATGTTTGTGAGCTTATCAAAAAAGGGAAAAAAGGTATGTTGATAGACATAAATAAGAAATGGAATATCAAGTTGGAGATAAAGTATTTTTGAAGGTTTCACCATGGAAAGATATTATTAGATTTAGCAAACAGGGAAAGTTGAGTCCAAGGTACATTAGTCATACGAGATCATAAAGAGAATTGGGCCTTTGGCATATCGATTAACATTACCATTATAATTATCCCATATACATGATGTGTTCCATGTTTCTTTACTTTGAAGGTATTGGTCTGATTCTAGCCATAAATTATCAAAGCTAGAGATTAAATTGCCTGATAATATGACTTATCACGAAGAACCAGTTGAAATTGTTGATTAGCAACTAAAATAGTTAAGGAATCAAGTGATACCCATGGTTAAAGTGAGATGGAGCCATCACTCACCTAAGGAGGCCACTTGGGAAGTAGAGGAACATATGAGAAGACAATAACCCTATATATTCTAAAGTTCTAGTAAGTAAAATTTCGAGGATGAAATTTCTATAAGAGGGTGAGAATTGTAACATCCTTAACAAAAATCATATACATTTTAATTATGTTATATTTGAATATGTGCTTCACATGGCATAAAGCATGACAATAACACTTAAATTATCGCATTTGAATATGAATATGAATATGATGTTTGTATAGTGGTATAACAAATTGTCATATGTTGTGTACGTGTTATAGTATTTTAAACATTGGTGTTTTGAAACTTATTAAAACTATAAGGAGCATATGAGGATTAGTAGATGGATAAAGGTGATGAAGGAGTGAAGAAAAGGGATTAAAAGACGAAGTTGGGCTTTCAACCAATAGGAACAAGCCACCATGATTTTGTCTTATTAAAGTAGGTATACAAATGGAATTTTTATTCCTTTAGGAGTAGATTAGAGAGGCAAAAATGTGAGGAGGTGCAACAAAAGAAAGAGAGCTAAGATAGAAAGAAAGAAAAGAGAATAAGAAGAAACTAAGATAACTAGGAAGAATCTTAAGGTTTTCTAGCTTTGGTGACAGGTATGTAATTTCATATTTGTTCTCCCATGAAATTTCTCCTCCATGGTATGTTAATCATAAGCAAATATTGGGAGTTATAAAGTAATTGTAGTTAGTATTCATGTGGAGAAGTTGTTGATAGTGATATGAGCTGAATTCCTTTAATTATGTTTTCAGGGCAGACTTTTGTACCCATAAATTTATAACCTTATAAGATGAATTATGCAAGGTTCAAAGCATAAAAGTTGTAGGTTTATGCCTCATATTAATTTCTGTAAAAAAAAATTTCTAAATAAATTGTGTGTGAAGAGATATGGCTCCTTGATTGTGACTGGTTATTGTTGAAACCTACTTAGCTCTAAGTTCAATTTTCCAATAATTTTGTGGAGTTATAATGGGAATTAGGTGAAGTTCAAAATATGAAATTTTTACCATTATATCTTATATAAATTCCTATAAAGCAGTTTTGCTCGATATTTTGTGTGCCAAGAGATATGATTCTTTGATTGATACTGATCCTAAACTTGCCCATACCTGTAAAGTCTGAGATTGATAATTTCATTTAAGAAATGAGGAAGCTGAATTGGAGCATGTGTGAAACATGAAAGTTTTCATTTTTACGATAAATAATGGTATATAAATGACTTTTTCAATTGGACTTCTATGTTTTGAGATATGACTAAGTTTACAAGATTGTTTAGTGTATAATTGCACTCAAAACAGGACATATTTATAAAATTGCCCATAAATTGTCTAGTGCATATTTTAGAATAAATTTTAGATATATTGTACCCATATATGTTTGGTTTAATTGAGAAAAATAATAAGGCCATTTGGATTTGTGAGGTAAAAGTAATTATAGAAATAACCTACCATGATCATGATATTTTACTAGAGCATATATGCATAATAAGCTAAAAATCTTACTTTATCATTATGGATTGATTTGGTGCATTGAAATAGATCTTTAAGGCATTAAAGATAATATTGAGAATAAGCTGGGACCATCCATAACTTAAAGCTAGAAGGAGGAGGTAAGTAAATAGCTAATGGTACTAAACATGTGATTAGTTGAATGCCATGAACATATACTCAATGGAATGAAATATTGTTTAATGAGATGATATTGATGAATACATTGATGAAAGGATTGTTATACTTTTGAAATATTTATTTTCATGAGATGTTGATAAATTATGATTTGGGAATGAAAGTATGTTGTGATATGATTTGCCAAAGTTTATGGATGTTGTTATTAGTCGTTATATTGCTGGAATTTTGTTAGATTTATAGTTGATTTGTTGAAAGACTAATACTTAATGTTGTTGAGCAAGCAACATAATCTTATAGTCTGTGTGGCAACCAAATATGATAGTCAATATGACAATAACATTTGATAGTCTGTGTGGCATACAAATATGATAACTTGTGCAACAATGATATTTATAGCCTGTGTGGCAACCAAATGTGATAGCCTGTGTGGCAATCAAATGTGATAGCCTATATGGCAACAACATTTGATAGCCTGTGTGGCAACGATAATTATAGCCTTTGTGTCAACCAAATATGATAGTGTGTGTGGCACAACATATGATGGCTTGTGTGACAATGATATTTATAGCTTATATGGAAACAATATAAGATAACCTTTATGGCAATAACATTTGATAGCTTATATGGCAACAATATATAACAGTCTATGTGGCAATAACATTCGATATTTTGTGTGGCATTAAAGAGTAAAAACTTTTTATTTCATGCATGCATATGATGATAAGTTATTTATATTTAAATGATTGTTATGTTATTTGTGATTGAAGTATTATTTTTTGTTTACTTACTGAGTATGCAAGCTCATTCCTTTGCATTAAATTTTCTTTCACGAAGAGTATACTAAAGATTGCATCTTGTTTGCATTTTGAAGTTGTTGTCTAGCAGTTTAATAGAGATTTGACCAATATGCAGTCTATTAGTATTTTGGTTTGTTTAGCCATGTATATTTTATTGTAAATAGTTACTATGTTGTGATATAAGATACATAGTGTTCAACATAATTAAAGAAAAGATCCTTTAATAACAATGGATGGTATGAGAGAATTTTAATGATGTTATGTCATTTTAGTATTCCATCTCTTATGAATAAGCTAATGAAACTACTTTAGGAATGATTAGTAAAATGGGACGTCTTATTTGGTCTTCAAAAGAGCTAATGTAACTAAAGGTGAAATGGGTGTTGGCAAGCTAGGTGCTAACAAGGAAGGTCCTTTCAATGTTGTTCAAGTGGTAGGTCCTGTAACATACAAGTTAGAATTTATGCATTGCAAACCAATTTCTAGAACATAGAATATGTATGTTCTAAAAAAATATTTTATCTAAATAGCCTAAGTTGTTTTTTATTGTAAATAGGCTTGAGCATGACCTCAACTCTTATACCGATTATCATTTAATTAATATAAAAGGGTTGTCACCCTCTTCTTATTTCTTCGAGTCATTATTCAACTAAGTACACAACTACTAAAAGTATGTAACGAGCTAATTAGCCTTATATATCGCGAAAGGGTATTCACCCTTCTTTATATGGATTTTTTTTTTGTGAAAGCATGTACCAAGTTATTTTGCTTCATATATCATGAAAAGTTCTTCAGCCACTTCTCTATAAGTTACTGAAAAGCATTAATCAAACTCATTAGCCTTGTACATCGTGAATGGCATCTAAACTTTTGGATAGGGAACGCCTTAAAATAAACTAATCCAACTCCTTCATACATAACATTTTTTAAATGTAGCTAGCTCAAAGTTGTCATCCTAACATAAACTTAATGGTTCAACAAATGATTACAAGTTTGTTTATTAGCTCAACATCTTAATATTATCAATTTGATAAGTTCGACATCTTGATATTTATTTCATTATTAGTTCATAATTATCCCAAGTGATTATAAGGAAAAGTGCTCGGTTGGTTTACAGATTATGTGGATACAATTATATCATTTCAGAGTTATTATGGTGCAAATATGAAGAATAAAGAAAAAGCATACACAAAAAATTTATTGGAAGAAAACACTTTTATTAATTAGAAAAATATTTACCAAGATAGAATGGGCTAGAGGTTATAGTCATGCCTATATCTACTCCCATGACTTGTCCTTTTCTTCTTTTTCCTTATTATCCTACCTAGGAGGATGTCGCCTACATAGTCAAAGTCAATCTCAGAATGAGACTTGGCTAGCTTGTGTTGTATTTTGGTGTTATAGCTAACACAGGTCTTGGCATCTTTCTCAAGGTCTTGCTCACCACAAGGTGGTCGAGCGAGCACTCTTCGTACTCTTTTTTTAAGAAGTTTAGAGGATTATGACTCTGACTTAAATTCTTTGACAATATGAAGAGTTCCTTATCTGAGTCTAGCTCTACTGAGGCATTTTGGGGGAATGGCAATTCGCTCTTCTTTTCTTACACTTTTACTGTCTTGATGATAATGGGTGACTGTAGATCTATAAAATTAATAAGCTCTATTGTTTCCATTTCTTATTGAACTTGCCTTCCTTTCTATCATCTTTTTCACTTAAGCCTTAGGTTAGTTGAACCCTCCTTGTTCAGTGGTAGCTTTATGCCTTGCCGTCTCCTCCTTTATATGGCTTTGAAGTCTATCTGTATAAAATAATAAAGTATTAATATCATTAGTTCATACAATATAAATAAAAGTAAAAACAAATAACACTTGTGAGCTTGACAATAAGATGGTATTTTTCTAGCAATTTGATTAGACCCATTGGATCTTCTATCTTAACTCAAAGCCTTTTGGTCACCTCCTTCTCGTCTTTAGTCACTTGGATAGTTGCCTTATGCTTCTCCTTGGCCAACCACCTCAAGGGGAGCAACACATCCTCAGTGCAGGTCATAATGAAGAACTTATGCTTCCAACCTTAATGGATGAGGGGTAGTGGCTAAACAACCTCATATCCAGGTTGAAAGACATGTGGTAATAGTTTTCTCTTGAGTGGTCGGAGATGTAATATAGGTGTTTAACTATATGTGTGGTTAGGGAGATGCCATTCTCTTGAGTCAATAGAAAAGTCCTCGTTAGGATCCTGAATTTGTCTGCAGAGATATAGGAAATGACGAACTAATAGGCCACTAGTAGGTTTTGCAAAAATTATGACAAGGGCAGCTGAATCCCAACCTTTAAATATTCTTTGTATAAGATGAACTTGTTAACTGCTAGCTTAGTGTATGCCTTTACTTCCTTATACTTCTAGCTTGAATTCACTCGAGATGCCATATTGTTGCCTTATTGTTAATAGCTTCCACTTGGATATCTTATTTGGAACCTCTACAACTTGAGGGTTGGTCGTTCAGATCTTCAAAGGCATCGATTGAGCCTTTATCTCTACCAGTTTAGTGCTTTCCATCTCCTATTCGTTTGGGTCCATTTCATCCTCGACATCTCTCCCATTTAGGTTGACCTCATTTTTAACCTTTTGTTCACTTAAGTTGCATCTTTTTCTCCTCTTCCACATCATAAAACTCTAATCCAACTTGTACCTCTTCTTCCCTTACAACTTCCTCCTTTACCACATAAATACCTTCTTTTTCCTAATTTCTATAACATCTACCAAGTCTTCTTCCATAACTCCCTCTATGTTTAAGGGTAAATACATGTCGATTGGCACATGAGAAGGAAGTGGGGTGGTCAAATTTGTAGTGTCCATTTTTAGCTAGCTTAATAAGTTTTTTAATGAAAAAAGAAGAAAAAAAAAATCAAACTCAAATATCACCTTTCTAGAATGAAAATGAAGTTGCAATAAAAGAAAAGTGAAAAAAAGTTTTCAAATTTGCAAAAGTGATCTCAAAGTAATGGAAACAAAGATAGGGATATGCAATTTTCTTCCTCTATTTATCGGGCTAGGAGGCAAGTGAAGAGGCAGAGCTAGATGAATTAACACTTAATTAGATGACTCAAATTGTTTTGATCAACTATAACCACCTGAGGCACGCTGATCACATGACATATGGTAAGGTAGATGATGAGGATGGATTATAATTGAGTATTCAATGATGTTGTTGACTATCACAATAGCTAGTTTTGGTAGGTTTTCCTAGGTTATGGTTGAGTTGCTCGGATCTTTTTGGTTTGATTTTCACAACACAAATGAAGATGAGAGGGAAATCCAGCCTTATGTAAGAAGTCTACTCTGATCCTTAAGTCAATTAACATTGCTTGAGAGACAAAGTAATAATGTATAAGAGTAGAATGAATAGAATACCTAGTTAAGGCTTTTTATATAGTTATTTGGGTGGATTATATTTGTGTTGGATGAGAATTATGCTTCCTTCCTAATAAGGATTATCTTTTCTAATGAGAATTAGCTTTCTTGAATAGGATTATTCCTTCTTAATGTAGTTAAGGAGCAGGTTGAAAGGTCATGTATATGGAGCCAAAATAATGTTGACTTATAAGTTGAAAACCCATCTTAAATAGAGTTGGGCTTATGACAAGTTGAATAGTTAAGGCTGTAATGTCGAGTTGGGTCTTTTATGTGTGTGTGTGTGTGTGTGTATTATTGTTAGTATACATTTTTTAAATAAATTCTAATCTAAATTATTAATAAAAATTTCAAATATTTATTGATATATTTTCCATAATGGGATGATAACAAGTTTAATTACAATAGATAAAATGTCTTAAAATTGTTAAATAATGGTTCATAATCGAAGACAGTTTGCACTCAGAGTTCGAACATAAAGGAGTACAGGAGCGGAGTCTTATAGTACAGTATAGTTTTATTGAAGAGTTGAAATTTTATGCAAAAGGGTATTTGTTTTATTTTTCTAAGGCAATCAATAGCAAGTATAAAAGGGCTAAAACCCTACCCTGTAATAAGTTGTATTCACTACTATTCTTTTTCAATAAAGAACAAACTTGAAACCACCCATAGATGTAGGCAAATTGTCAAACCATGTAAAACTTTATGTCTTGTGTGATTGATTCTC
The DNA here is from genome assembly GCA_949677035.1 of Omphalea diandra. NCBI lineage: Eukaryota > Viridiplantae > Streptophyta > Magnoliopsida > Malpighiales > Euphorbiaceae > Omphalea > Omphalea diandra. Next base: position 46,874 of record CATIWR010599884.1, read on the forward strand.
TTTCTCTTTAATTTTTATATTCATAGATTAATTCAAAATAGTGCTTTAGAATGTTATAGGATTCAACAAGGGGTATCAGAACTTTAGGTTAAGAAGAATGGATTGAGAGCATATGGCAAGTTTGACAATAAAGAGAATTTTTTTCTATGGAAGATGAGAGTGAACGATTTGTGAACTCAGATAAACGTTCACAAGGCTTTAAAGGGACCAAAACTTGCAAACATGGATAAAGAAGATTGGTAGGATATGGAGTCAATCGCCTTCCATACAATCTGGATGTATTTGGTGAATTCAGTTATGTACGATGTAATAAGAAGACAACAAAGGGTTTATGGACAAAACTTGAGAGTTTGTTCATGCCCAATAGCATTACAAATAAGCTGCTCATGAAGGACGATCTATTTTAGTTTAAAATGTAAGAAAGTGGAGACTTAGAAAATTACATAACCCAATTCAATTAAAAGGTTATTGATTTATTAAGCATGGATGTGAAATTAGATGATGAGGACAAGACGTTAATGTTTATATGTTTTTTGCCACCACTATTCAACCAATTCAATGTGATGTTGTTATAAGGGAAGGAAATGCTAGACTAGGATGAGGTGGTGTAAGCTTTTAAGTCCTATATATCAATGCAAAAGTTAGAGATAAGAACTTTCAAGTTGAGGTCTTATCAGATAGTTCAGAAGGTAGTAAAGGCAGAGGAACAAATAGAGAACAAAAGAAAGGAAAGTCTAAAGGCAATTCCTAAGTTAAAGGTGTCGAAGGAAGAATGTTTCAAGTATCACTAGAGCGGTCGCTAAAAGAAAGATTGCCCTTTAATGAAGAATTAGGGAGCTGATAAGAAAAATATAAATTCAAGTTCAACTAGTGTTGCTACAAAAACTTCAAAATATGAGGATCTTATGGTAGTTTCGACGAAAGGTAGTAACTCATTATACATATAGAATTTAGACTCTATTGTACTACATATATAAATTGGTTCCATAATTATAAGGCTTGTAATGCTAATAGTGGAACTTAAAGTGATAATTATACTTGTAAAGTTTTAAGGATTAGAAGTGTCAGAATTAAGATGTTTGACGGTGCAATCAAAACATTGGATGTTCCTAAATTAAGGAACCTAATTTTATTGAGACAGTTAGAGAAGACATTGCATGATTTTTCAATAGCTTCGGGTAATGGACTTCTAAAGGTTTCTATTGGTGCTATGACTATGATGAAGGGAACGTGGATAGGAAACAATTTGTATAGGCTAGTGGATAGTATAATTATCAATAATGGGTCTACATATTCATCAATAAAGGATAGTTAAAATGCCTGAAAAATCTGGCATATGCAGTTATTGTTGGCTTTATAAGAACTTTAGAAGAGAAAACTACTAAATGGAGTTACACAGTGTCAGTTTGGGTTCTGTGAATTTTGTCTTTATCATAAATAGAACAGGGTTTAATTCAAGTCTTTCTCACAAAAAAACAAGCAAGTATTAGAGTATGTTGACTCAGATGATTAGGCTCTAACACAAACTGCAACAAAAAGGTGGAGCCAGGTATTTTGTGACTTTCATTTATGACTAGTTTAGGTGTATATAAGGGAGAAAAGTGAGGTTTCTCTTAGTTCAAAGAGTAGAAAGCCAACATTGAAAAGTAGACAGAGAAAAGCTTAAAGTGCTTGAGGTCTGACAACGAAGGTGAGTACACATCTAATGAGTTCATGAATTTCTACAAAAAAGAGGGAATCGAGAGCCATTTCACAGTTCGTAAGACATCTTAGCATAATGAAGTTTCAAAAAGGATGAACAAGGCATTGTTATAGAGAGCTAGTGTAATAAATTACAAGTAGGATTACCAACCAGTTTTGGGGCACAAGTGGTGAATACAACTTGTTTCATAGTTAATAGGTCAACTTCAAAGAAATTAGAGAGAAAGCCTACACAATAAGTGTAGTTAGGTAAGGATGTTGATTACTCTATATTCAAGGTATTTGAATGTCGAACATATGCTTTAATCCCTAGTGGTGAGAGAACAAAATTGCATTCAAAGTCAAGAAAATACATCTTTGTCAGTTATGGAAAAATAGTAAAAGGATACAGACTTTGGGATTATAAGGCGCAGAAGGTGATAGTTAGTAGGGATCTAATTTCTTATGAGCAGGTTGTGGTAAATAAGCAAGAATCGTCTTAAGTAAAAACTACATATTCAAGCTCCAAGGTAAATGTGGAATTTAGGCTAGACCATCCTTCAAGTTCAGTTCGTCTAGTAATTGAATCAGAAATAAGTGATAATGATTTAAAGAGTACAAAAGAGCAATAACATCAATATGAGCATAGTGTTGCCATAGATAGACCCAGACACATAATCAGACCTCTAACTAGGTACCATATAGACAATGAGTCAACCTTATTTGCTTTACTAACAAGTAATGGAGAACCTATTTCTTTTTAGGAAGCTGCATCCATTTCAAAAAAGGAAAAGTGTTTAAAAGCAATGACTTAAGAGATGGAGTCATTGCATAAGAATCAAACATGGGAGTTAACAAAACTTCCTATGAATAAAAAGGAAGCTAGGTGCAAATGGATCTACAGGAAGAAGGAAGGAGCTTCATAGGAAAAAGGTATAAGATTTAAAGCACGATTAGGGGAAAAAGGGTACACATAGAAGAAAGGGATTGACTATAGTGAAGTATTCTCACTAATTGTTAGATGTACCACTATTAAGGTGTTGTTGGCCTTAACTCAGCTAAATTTGGAATCGGAGTAGTTAGATTTCAAGACAAATTTCCTTTATGGTGAATTGGAGGAAGCAAATTTATATGGAACAATCGAAGGGATTTGTGAAATTGGGACAAGAGCACCTAGTGTACAATCTCTGGAAGTCTCTTTATGGGCTGATGCAGTTCCTAAGACAATGGTACAAGTGGTTTAATTCACATATTATGAGTATTGGCTTAACCATTGTGAGTATGATTGTTCTTTATACTTTAAATCTTTGAAGGATGGATCTTTCATTTAATTATTGATTTATGTTTATGATATATTAATTGCTATGAGAGACATGAAAGATGTGTGTGATCTTAAATCTTTGTTAAGCAAATAATTTGACATGAAAGACTTAAGAGCTACAAAGAAAATTCTTAGCATGGAAATCAATAAGGATAGAAAGAGCAAGAAGTCATGGCTTTCACAAAAGAAGTATATCGATAGGGTATTAGAGAGGTTTGGCATTGATAAGGCAATGCCAGTCATTATTCCACTAACTAATCATTTCAAGTTATCAAGCTACTAGTGTCCTAGAGAAGAGGGTGAAGTGCATTAAATGTCAAAGGTACCTTATGCTAGAGCGGTGGGGAGTTTGATGTATACAATGTTTTGCACAAGACCTGACTTAGCTCAAGCAGTTAGTGTGGTTAGCAAGTTTATGGCTAATCTAGGTAAGGAATACTGGCAAGCTATAAAGTGGATTTTTCAATACTTGAGAGGTACGCTTGATTATAGAATTTGTTTTGTTATAGTAAATGATTTAGTGTTTGTTATTCGATATATAAATTCAAATTATGCTAGAGAAATGAATGATAGAAAGCCTACTACATGATATGTCTTGACACTTGCATATGGTCCAATTAGTTGAAGGTCAACCTTGTAGAGTGTAATTGCTTTATCTACTACAAAGGCAAAATAAATGGCAATAACATATGCAACTAAGGAAGTATTATGGTTAAAAGGTTTTATGACTGAGATAGGTTGTGAGCAACAGACTTTGAGTATTTATTGCCACAGTCGCAGTGTCATTGAATTGCCCAAGAATTAGGCGTATCTTGCTAGAATAAAGTATATTGATTTGAGATATCATAAAATCAAAGAGTGGTTTGGGTGAGATCCAGTTCTTAAAGGTGCACATAAAGGATAATGTAGTGGATATGTTGACAAAGATGCTACCTTTGGAAAATTTCAAACAGTGCTTGGACTTGCTTCGAGTCACAAACTAAAATTTTGTGAAGATATTAGGTCTCTAGGTGGAGGTATGGGTCTCCAAGGTTGAGCGAGTCTTCTAAGATGGTGATTATTTGCCAAGGTGGAGATTGTTAAATAATAGCTCATAATTAAATACAGTTTACGCCCAAAGTTCAAACATAAATGAGTGCAGAAGAGGAGTCCAACAGTACAATATAGTTTTATTGAAGAGTTGAAAATTTACCTAGAAAAGTATTTGTGTAATTTTTATGGGGCACTCAATTACAAATATAAAATGGCTAAAACTCTATCTTATAATGAGTTGTAAGTATCAATATTCTCTTTCAATAAACAACAAATTAAAACCTTCCATGAATATAAGTAAATTGTCGAATCACGGAAAACTTTGTTTTATATGATTAATTCTTTTTATTTTTAATTTTTCTGTTCATAGATTAATTTTAAATAATACTCTAACACGCTATAGGATTGAACAAAAATGTGATGAGAAAATTTGTGTTTCAGTCGTTTTAGTGTTTGTACTCTGTAACCTTAGCTGTCATACAACAGGTCAAAAAAGAAAGCAATGCACAAGACCTTTTTCGGTTGCTTCATAATCAAAAAGACCATCACATGGGTAATGTGCTGGCGTGACATGGTCTTGCGGCTTATCAATAGACCATACCAAAATACCCATATTTGATATTTTTCTCGAGTTGTTGGAATTCGATTAATACGCTCCAACTTTATTATTATTATTATTTTTAGGAAACATACGCTCCAACTTCATAAACATATTTACCCTAAAAAAATCCATGCACGTTTTCATCATATTTATCTTTTTAAATAAAATATCAAAACCAATATCCACAAATTTATTGGCTAAAATTAGAAATTACAAATGACTTCAGTCAGATTAATTTTAAGCCAATCATTTTTAGATTGAGTCAATTTTAGATTGTATTTTTTCATATGAAATTGGGTCAAATTATTTTTAATTGCACATATCAAGTTAGAGCTTCAAATCAATGTATAAAAAAAGATTGAGTCATTTTCAGATTTTATTCAAATTGAGTTACTTACAATTTTATTTTTTAAAATAAAAATATTATTCACATTAACAAATTTAAAATACTTTAATAATTTAAATCAAATTAAATTTAAACAATTGTAAATCAAATTAAAATAAAATCAATTTAAACATATCAACAAATCGGAGGAAGTCAACGTCATTAAATTAAAAAAAGTGGGCGGATTTCTACAATATAATTAGATAATTCACTGTAGTTTGTCTCATAAAAATACTCTGACTAATTCGTACACTTTTTCATAAACCTTATTCTCAAATATTTTTTAAAAATTATTAAAGCCAATGAAATTTTATCTCATAAAATTTCTCAAGAATAATGTTTTGATTTCACTAAAGCTATAGAAATCATTTTTGAGATTGAATTTTGCTGACGGGTTTAAGTTTGTGGGGACAAAAATTAGCCGGAGATGAAGGCAAGTATCGGCCCTTAACTATCTTCATGATTTTTAAATTTATATGGTCGTTGTAAAATATTTTTATCTTTCTTCATTGCCCCTTAAAGTTATAAATTGATTAAATTTATAAAATAATGACTTTTATTTTTTAAATAAATTTATTGTGATTTCAAATTCTATTTTAGCCATTTTTTCATAATACAATTTTATAAGTTTTGAAATAATGATTTGTTATACAAAATTGAATGTGATTTATCAAAAAATTACTATATTGATATTGTTTCAATTATATTATCTTTACATACAGTAATTGATATTTATTATTTTTTGAATAGTTAATATATTTATTTGATAGTTTATCATTATTTTTTTTTATTAATATCTATTTATCAAATATTTCATATTTATTTATAAATTGTAAATGACTTATCTGTATAATAAAATTAGTTAAATTTATATATTTATGTAATATACACATATGGTTTTAATAAAATATTTAATATTAAACTATTAATTAAATTATACTCTAATTTGATTTTAATCCACCTTTTAACCTGTGATCTTTTGATTCAATTAAATCGAAAATCGAACTAAATTTTAAAGTTTTTGTTACAAGATATAAATTAAAGAAAAGATCTTTAAGTGAAAATGGAGAATTTGATTGTAATTGAAATATATTCTTATTTTCTTTTATATATTTGTTGAAATATGAAAAATACATATTTATTTTCTAATACCGTGAGTTAGTGTTATAGAAAGAATGATTCGTTATAATCATTTATGATTAATAAACATGGAATTATTAGTTCATGAAATTATATATATTAATAAAAACTAGGTATGCCTTCCCTATTTCATTTTGTTTTATCAGCTCTTCATCCCTAGGTTGTGGGAAGGAAAGTGCTACTCCCATTATATAGTCATCAAGTGGAGATTTTTTTTTTTGACAAGGATGTGAATGTAATTTGTTGTTATTCAAAATTTTTTTACATATTATTTAATTATCATATTAAGATTTTTTGGGCCAAATTTTATTGCGAGATTGGGAGTTATGAGAATGGAGAGAGCTACTCTTCCTTATTACACTACTCATCCAATGGAAAAACTATATAAATAAATTTTATGTTGTGCGAATATAGTTTTTTATTATTCATTTTCTTTATACATCATCCAATAATAATTGATTATGATATTTAGGGAAAAAATTTGTGTGTATAATTTACAATATTTATATAATAAGAGAGTTATTGGCTTATGAGCTAAAAGCACATGGGTGTCCTGTCCTACATGAGCCACCCTAGTCAAGCCCCATATGCACATTTCAATAGATAACAGAAAGGCCATATAAACAAAGAAAAAAAAACCACAAAGAACAATTTCATCTGTGGGTCTTTGATCCAAAACAACAATGGATTCTTTTGATGATGATCCTTTCGAGCCTTCTTCTAGTTCTATCAGAGATTATCATGAAAAAGTGGAAGAAAATGTTCATCATCTTTTGGAACAAGGTTGGTTCTTTGGAAAACTGCTCAGCAGAAAAACAAGAACAATGTTCATGAGATGTTACTCTGATCCTTCTCAAAACTTTGGTCATCAAGAAATATTAGCCGACATAGAAAATTCTTCGTCAAAGAAATTAGCAAGTAATAATTTGATGCGTGCTCCATCTCTGCCACCTTGTTTGGGAAGAGAAAAGAAAATCGAAGAGGAAGGAGAAAGTAGTAGCAGACGAATGAGGAAACTGAGCAGGCAATTATCAGATCAGTGTTTGGTTCAAGAATCCAAGAAACCAGGTGATTGTATAGAGAAGACGATAGAAAGTCAACACAAAAGGAACAGTAATGATAAGATCATAACTGGGCAACCATCAGAGCAGAAGTTATTACTTAGGACACCATCTCTACCTCCCATAGGGAGGGAGGAAGAGGCTGAAGAAGAAGAGAATGATTATGATATTACAATGAGCAGATTGATTCTCCAAGCAATGCCTCCTCGTCATAATACTTCGAAGGTACACATTGCAGTCTTTAATTAGCTCTTTAGTAAGATTATTTTCTCTATACTAGAATTAGATTAGATAAACTTCTCTTGGTCGTCATGTCCGTCCAATTAAATTTCTATTAAAATTGCTGATCATTTTAAAATTAGAGGGGAATATTGATAAAATTTTAAAACCTCTTACTACATAAATCAAAAGAAATAATCGTGAAAAAAAGTTAATGATAAGTCAAATTGAACCCAAATTTATAGCACAATGTGAACTAACATGTAATCATGAGTTACATATACCCATTCAACTAATAACTCAATCATTGAGCATGTAGGTCATGCTGTATAACGCATGATATAATTAATATTCAACCACTCATCACCTAAGTTGCACAGAAACTTTATCGGCTGATGTTTTCCAGTTTTAGAAATATTTCGTTTATGAAACTTCACATAAACTTTTTTAAAATGTTTCGGATACGTTTTGTAATATAATAAAATTGGAAACTCATTTTCAAATCGGAAACGCTTTTCTTAAATAAAAAAATGAAAAAACATTTATACCAATTAAGAATAAAAAGACTTATTAAATTCCTAAATAAGAAAATAATATTAAAATAAAAATTAAAAAATCTATTAAATTTATAAATAAGAAAATAATATCAAAATAATTTAAAAGCTGTCAAATTCCTAATTTAGGATTAATTATTATTAAGAAATTTTAGATATTTATTTTTCTTGGTTTTAAAAAACTTGATTTGTTATTTTTTTTTTACTTTTCAATTTTTAATATTTATTGATAGTAAATTAAATAATATTATAAAATATTAATACACAATATTAATATATATAAAATTTCTTATATTTTTAATATTTATATATTTACTCTTATGTTTTTAATAATTTTGTGTTTCCCATATTTCTATTTCCTATATTTTTTATAAATACCGTTTCACCGTTTCCCATTTCCATTTCTGTGCAACATAGCTAATCACATCTATACCGTTTCACCGTTTCCCATTTCCATTTCCGTGCAACATAGCTAAATTGTAATTTGAAAATCTGTCCCACTTTTATCTTATTACCGTGGGTAAAAAAATGTTTAGACTGAAAAGAGAAATTAAGGAAAGTAATAAAAAAATATATATTATAAAATATAAATAAAATTATTTTATTTTATTTTATTTTATTTGAGGGTATTTTAAAAAAAAAAATTAGTAAATATAAATTATTTAAAATCTTTACATTCCATCATTTAACTCCTAATTTAAGGGTTAAGAAAATTGAATATTTGCGAAAAGTTTTTCAAAATCAACTTCTTATATAATTTGATTATGGCCCTTAACAAAATAATTGTAAAAATCTGATAATAATTACTAAGCACTATTAAAGTAATTTTTCTTTCAAAAACTTATTTTTTTTTTAGTAGTATAAGCAATACCAAATAACTATTAACTTTATTTAATATGCAGGTTTTCTTCTTTGACTAAATTGATCTTAACATTCTGTATGTAGGGCGTGACGCAATGTTCGAGCATGTTAAAGTACAGACCACCGAAAAATTTGAAGGTAGAAACCAATGACACAGTTAGGGAAACAAGGAATCACGTATACTCTAGCCAAAGGAATTTGAAGAAAATCCTTGGAAATCTTGAGACCATAGAAGTGCAAGGGTTCAAAGACTTCGGATCCACTTTAGACAAACAACATTTGAACCCAAGTGCGGTTGGCGTCCTCCCGGTCATGCAAGACCAAGATAAGGTGAGGAGGGGGATTTATTCAGAGGCTTGGAATGTGCAAAGTTGTGCATCTCCAATTCCCATTTGGGCTGCCAAAAATTCATCACAAGACATGAAGGCACAGCTCAAGTGTTGGGCCAAAGCTGTGGCTTCTAACGTTCGCTAAACCCGCGTCCCCAGTTATTAAATGACATGAAGATGTTCTGTTTCTCTATGCTAATTACTTTTTTTTTTTTTTCGATCTTTTAGTTCCTAACAATTGATGCAGCTGTGGTGGGTGTATGATGGTGTAAATTGATTGGCTACTCTTGTCACCAGAGACTAGAGAGCACAGTTTTGTTCCAAGCACATACCAAATTGGGTAAGAATTGGAGGGATCGCTTAAAGGAATGAAGAAATAATAGTTCTTGTTGATTTTCAGCCTTTCTGCTTTAATGCTTAAGACTTTAATCTGAAGCATTAGTACTGTAATAGCTCCTTTATGTTATCTGATTTTGCAACAACAGAACAAGTTCTAAACTTATAATTTTTCAATTAATTGTTCTTGGCAGAGTTTCAGTTATCTAGGAACATATATTATGTCTACTCAAAACTTTGGTTAGTTACTTATGGGTGAGTGACTACCAACAATTTTATCATTTGACGGTTGATGACTATAAAGCATCAACATTTAACGATCAAGAAATTAGAGCCTTATGTGATTTCCGAATCAAATCTGCTTTTCTAGAGCTCAAAAAGTTATTTTTCATAAGGAAATAATAAATAGAAAATTAAGAAGTTTATAAAATATATAAGGAAAATTATTTATGTCTCTATTAAAGACAATCTTTGTCAATAAGACAATATTTTTTGGTTTGAAAAGTCTCAAATACCCAAATGTAAAATGTAAATACTATTTTGTGTGAAAATCTCTTTAGTAGAGATTGTCTTCAATAGAGATATGTATCATTGTTCAATATATAGTAATATCATTATAATGATATACTTGAAGTCAATAATAAATGTTTAGTAAAAATAAAAGGTTAATAGGTAATTAAGTAAAATTAATCATAATATATATAATTAATAAACTTATTAATGTAAGGAAAAATCAATCGATTTTGAACACTCTAAACAAAACTTTTTTTTTTTTTGGAATTTTGAGGCCACCACTAGTATTTTATCGATTAGAAACTCCTTACTTATTAATTTTTTATTTTCTCTAATAAAATGAAGATTTTTACCCTATGTTTTTCTTTATTTTATCTCTCTTTTGAGAGTTTTTAGCTAGGTTTGTTATTTTATCCCTTTTTGTGATAATTTTTATCTCTTTTTTTTTTTTTTTTATAGTTTTGATGATTTGAGGTTGAATGTTTAGTAGTATAAATGATATATAATTCAACATCATTTCTCAAATCTATTCTAAAAAATTATATAAATTTAAGTCTACTTCGTGCATGCTATGGCATTAGATTTGTTGAAAATCTCCATAATCAACAAAGATGTAAAATCATCGAAAAATATTTATAGTAAAAATAAAATTATAATTTTGGAGTTAAGATAATATATCGTTATTAATAGTATTGATGATCAATTTTATATTAGTATTATAGATTATAAGAATATTTTTTATTTATAGATATCATATGACTATTTATAAATTAAAATATCTTCATTATTCTAAATAAACTCATTAATGTCATATTTTTCCAATTAAAATTTAATAAATAATTAACTTACTATAATAAGTCGACAATATGATACCATAAGACATTAACACAAGAGAAACCTTCACTTAATTGCTATTGCTAGCAAGTTATTATATAAATATCGTACCATTCACCTTTAGTTATAATTAGTAGCCCTAGTTTAATTCATTTCGTAATTTTATTTATTTTTATTTACAATAAATTTAATTTACTGCTTACTTTTCAAATTTAAGATTAAATGCAACTAGCTATAATTAGCCTGGCATAACTAAATTTTATAAAATTATTTTTTTGGAGATAGTAATTTATGATCCGATTTAAAATTTTGATTTAAAGTCTCTCAAAAAAATCGACTTATCCTATTCAAAATTAAAAGAAAATTTAAAATGATCTAATTTAAAAATTGATCTGACTCAAATTTAATCTAATTTGATTTATAAATCAATATAAATTGATTCAATTTGAACTTGACTCACTTTCAATCAAATTAATTTGATATTAAATATTTAAAATTTAGTTAAATAAAAGTAAAATAATATTTCTTTTTTTGAAATTTTAAGTAATCCAACTCCATTTGAAATCTAACACATTATTCGAATTGTTCTACATCTTAATCCAATTATTTAACTTCATTCATCAGCAAGTCTAAATGATCAAGTATGAATCTATTAAACAAATATGACATAAGTCGATGCAATCCAAACTCACACAATCTAATTTATTTGTCAGCTATAATTTTTAATCACTGGAGTTATTGTGTTTATACTAATTATGTAAAATTGTATTTATATTGATCAAATTTACTCATTAATTATTGTGTTTATACTTAGTATTACTTAAATTGATGTGTGAATTATTTTCAATTTAATTATTCACTGTAGCCTTTATTCAACGTAATAATTGTTTTGTGAAAATATTATGCTTGCGGATCATTTGTGTTTTATAAAATGGACCCATGACTTCAAATTACTATTGACAATATTATATTGCACGATCAATTTGTTTTATTATCAGTTATACTTAAAATCAAATTGATTTATATCTAATTGAGCTTAATATGACCAATAATTTATATAACATGCTTCTAAAATGATTCAGCAGATCCAAATTTCCATAGCTCTTGATCTTGATAATGCTGATGTGGAATCTTTATTCTCTATGGAAGATGAAGCCATGGAAGATACAGTATTTGCAATCCAGAATGAACTATCTAGTTCAGATGAAGAAGAGCTTATGCCATATTCTTGTCATGAAATAACTCCAATTATAGGGTTAACAGCAGATTGTCCAATTCAACTTCCTTAGTTAACTTCGGTTACAGATCTGTTACAAGAAGGTCATCCAGTTCCATTGGCGTTTGTTAATGTTTATCCGGAGAAGTATTCCAATCCAATAAAGGCTATTGCATTCATGGATACAGGAGCTTATTTGTCCATGATGAATCCAAAGGTATTACCGGATCATTGTTGGAAACCTTACAAGAGGTATTTTCAAGCAGCTAATGGGTCCATTTTTCATACAAGTCTCATAACAAAAAAGTCGATCACTGTGCAGTTCTTTCCTGGATGTCAGATCCATTGTCCTTTTTTGGGCTCAACTTTACCCAATAAGGATATTGTTATTGGATTTGATTTGTATTGGAAATTGAAAAAATTGCGAATACTTCCAACAGGCCTTAAGTTTAAAGATTATTTTCAGTCTTTTACTAAGGTCCCATCTTTGTTCAAGATTGAGGCCATTTCAGCTCAATATCCTTTAGAAATTGGTACCATTGTCCAAAAACTCTAAGTCCATTGTTGTACAGATAACCATACCAGTTTTCTCCTTAAAAATCCAAATCCTTTGTGGAAAAACCCAAATTTCTTCATAAGCCTACCTTTTAAGCTTAATGAAGACATCAATTCAACCAAAGCCACTCATCCTTGTATGACACCAGAAGATTTGGCCCTAGCTTACCAAGAATGTTCAGAACTCTTGGCCCAAAACTTAATTAAACCTACAAATTCGGCCTGGGCTTGTCAAGCCTTCTATGTCAATAAGTGTTTTGAGCAAAATCGTGGGAAAAAACATCTTGTCATTGATTATCAACCCTTGAATCACTTTTTAAAAGATGATAAGTTCCCACTTCCAAAAATTTCCTCACTATTTGTTCACATGGCACAAGGTAAGATCTTTTCAAAGTTTGATTTAAAAGCAGGCTTTTGGCAGCTTGGCATCAACGAAGTAGACAGAGAAAAAACTGCTTTTTGTATCCCGAATAAACACTACCAATGGACAGTAATGTGATTTGGTTTAAAGGTGGCGCCTTCACTTTTCCAAAAGGCCATGATTCAAATCTATGAACCATTGCTTCACAGTGCATTAATCTACATTGATGATGGACATAGATTCCCATCAACAGTTGCTACAACAATTTCTTGATCTGACTCAAAAATTTGGCATCATGCTCTCCTCTTCCAAGATGCATATTGCTAAACAGGAAATTGAATTTTTGGGGATGAATTTCACAAATGGACAATACACACCTGGACCGCATATTGGATCTGAATTATTAAAGTTTCCAGACACTGATCTTTCTCAAAAGCAAACTCAACAGTTCTTGGGAATTGCTAATTATTTACGGGACTTTATTCCCCATTATACAAAAGTAGCTCAGCCTTTACAGTTGTATCTCAAAAAAGATTCTCCACCATGAGGAAGTGCTCAGACAACAGTTGTCCAATCACTCAAACGAATGATGTAGAATTTGCCACCTCTCCAAATTCCTTCTACAGGAAAAAGGATCTTACAGACTGATGCAAGTGATCAGTATTGGGGAGCTATCTTGCTTGAGGAGATTGATGGAAAGAGACATATTTGTTCTCATGCTAGTGGAGCATTTAAGCCAGTAGAGGAACACTACCATTCAACTTTCAAAGAGATTCTTGCTATAAAGAATGGGATAAAGAAATTCAAATTCCATCTGGTCGGCCATCATTTTCTTGTCTTAATGGACTGCTCATCTTTCCCTAAGATGCTTGATTTTAAGGGAAAAACTTTACCTAATGCCCAATTACTTAGATGGAAAGATTGGTTTGGTAAGTACAGTTTCGACGTGCAACATATAAAAGGAGATCAGAATCTCATTCCTGACTTACTATCCAAACCAACACAACAACTATCCCTCATTGCAAAATCTCACTCATTTCCTCTCATACCAATTGCTTCAACATCCAGTTCAACTGATGCATCCACTACTGTACCCACAACTTTATTGTCATCCTCAACAGTCCAAAAATATAATCCTGGTTCTTCCCAGAATGATGAGTCCTTTTTACGAGAAGGATTACCACCATAAATAAGAACTCTAGTCACCTATACAAAAATTTGTCAAAAGGCCACTGAACATATTTTTGTTTATCAAGCTTTACTGCTAAGAACCTATGGTCCAATATTCATGGATATTTTAGGAATCCATCCTAATTATCCTTTTCTTAAAGTTTATACATTTTTGGACTACTCAACGGTAATCAGTGGAGGCTAGAGATGGCCCAGAGAATTCCTGATTTTTCTCTGGTACTTTTGCCATTTATATACGATTGCATTTGAGGTTTGACCTTATCATCTTTGGTCCTATCTCATGGACATTCAGGAGAAATGAAGGGTAAATCCTTATTTGGTCACATTCCTAGAATGGTTTCAACCTCTTAATGTTTGGATCTCAGTTCTCAAGGCCAAATATCAATATTGTGAGCCATAAACTACTTTAAATAAAAGAATCATCTATATAGTTAATTATCCATGTTTCATGAGCAGTTCAGGAAACACTCCTCAAATAATGGCTCATATCCACATTTATAAGGAGCTTCAATATTCCCTCTGGAGTGATGCTTTAGAGCATTATGAAGAATTTAGGGAATTCCAATGGCATATGTGTGGAAAGAATAAAATTATTCCTAAAGAAATATGCACCTTGGGATACTCTGTCACCTCAGTATCACCAAGGATTAAAAAGATCCCGTGACCAATGGGAAAAATATCTTATCATGAAACTCTCATTGATGATACAACCAGAGATTATTATGAACCGCCAGGATATTCTCAAGACCCTTTTGAACTTGCTCTTAGATGGGAAGAAGAGCATATTAAGGAAAAAATGGAGCAACAGCAACGTGATGAGGATTATGAGAATATGAATCTGTCACCTTCTCATGAGCCAATTCACAAATAAAGTGGTGGGGTCCTTTCTGTCTATTTTGTAAAAAGTATGGATTTGCTTTATGAGTGCAATTACTTTTGTAAGGATAAGATTCTTTTGTATCCAATTAGTGTGTTTACTTTTAAAAGGTAAAGTGTGCAGAGTGT
Organism: Omphalea diandra; assembly: GCA_949677035.1. Classification (NCBI taxonomy): domain Eukaryota; kingdom Viridiplantae; phylum Streptophyta; class Magnoliopsida; order Malpighiales; family Euphorbiaceae; genus Omphalea; species Omphalea diandra. The sequence continues at coordinate 62,068 of CATIWR010599884.1, forward strand.
GTTTGCTTTTGGAAGGATAAGATTCCTTCTTATCCATAGTGTGCTTACTTTTGTAAAAGCTGTTTGCTTTTATCCAGACTCCTTCCTATATAAGGATGCTATGCTCTTGTGTAAGATAAGCTTTTTCGAAATAAAAAAAAATCCTTTCTTCAAAACTATGAGTTTCTAAATTCTTTCAACACCTTTGGTAATCCCAAATACTTCTATTCATACTCTTATCTCTTTCATAATCAGAGTGGCTATAGTATCAGTTTTCTATAAGTTTTAAACTAAAAGGACTGTGCAGCTAAAGAATTCAGAATAGTGCAGTAAGGCAGAATACGAACAATTAATCTGTTTAAGGCTTGGGTGTGCCGCTGTTATGAGTTATAGTCTAAGGTTCTGCTCCAATGTTGACTGAATAAAGACATTGTTATGTCTGTTGCTGTTCACAGTCATAGTTGTTTAGGGCTTATGGTGAGAGTGGTATTAGAGCCAGGTTGTTGGAGCACCATAAGTTTCATCTGCCATAGCTGCAACTCTTCATTACCAGATGATTTATAGAGTGCAAAATCACTCTATAGATTTGTCTTTACCTAATGAAGATGAATCTTTATTAATACTGGCAGAAACCAATAAGGTCCTGACTCGCATACATGTCCCTAGATAGATTTCTAGGGAGGAATTAATCAAGCTTCTACCTGAGGCTTGGATTATCAGTTATGAGAAGCTTCACCAGCAGGATCAACCAGTCTAGTCTACAGAGCCGGTGTACTACAGAAAGGCTGATGGGATTATTGAAACAATGTTTGAAAGACCAATGCTTCCATTAGCTGATGGAGCAATGTTTACAACTCAGTTGATGATGACTCCATATGAGCCAGAAAAGAATATTTCAATTGTATACTTTGAAACGGATGACAAGCCTATTTATCCCTTTGAAAGGGATGGTCACTGTTACTGAGGAGGATGTGACTGTGATGATTGTTATTATGACAAGCTTAAAGAGGAGGAAAGAGAAGAGAAGAAAAAGAAAGGAAGAGGTTGCTCTGAAAGGGAGATGAGGACAAAATATGAGGATGGTGATCCTTCAGTAGAACTACTGGGTGAACCTTCTGACAAATATGACTATCTGGTTAATTACGACCATAGTCATATTACACACTCACCTATTCCTTGTAAACCTTCCACACCTCAACCTCTTTTACCCTGTTATCAACAATCCCTTAAATACCTCAATAAAGAAAAACTCATTCACCAAACACCACCATTGTTACTAGAAATACACATGTACCAATAGCCTTCACCTTCGTTTACTAAAGATGATTTCCCATCTCTTCAGGAACAAACCAATTTAAACACCCAGGTGAGACTCCTACAGGAGTCAATCCTCAGGGGAAACCATTAAAGATCTCTTCGGGAGAAGCTGTATTGAATTGGTAGACTTCAAATGCCTTGGTGCATAACAAAATCCTTCAAAAGATTGAATCAAAAATGGATAAAGTTTCAACTCAAGTTCAAAAGGTCGAAGATATGCTGACAGAGACACAAAAAGATATGTATAAGTTGATGATCAAACTACAAGCTCAAGTTGAAGCTAAACACAAGGAGATAATGGGGATGATTAACCAAAGAGCTCAACTGGAAGAAGTACGGAGAAAGTTAATTGAAATCTAGAGACTTAAATATCAGATCCAGAGGATAGAAAACAATCCCAAACACAGAAAAAAACCTTCTTATATCGACCCATTTGATATACCACTACCACCCATGTATCCACACAAAGCACCTATCCTAAAAATTCCCACTTTAGAGGAGCAAGAGTATATGGGTTTGTCTGTTGATCTTTTCCATAAAAAGCTCAAAGCAGGAAAATTTCCACAACAATCTGATACCTCTATGCACTCTACAAAGTCCTCAGAATCAGTTAAAAAGCCAAAACCTAAACAACCACAACCACCACCTGGGGCAAATATGATAAATCCTCTAGTATCCTATCTGGATAAAGCAACATCTTCTATGCCAGATGCTCACATGGCTGTTGATGCAGTCAATGATGCTATTTCAAACTCTTCAATCAGTTCTGAGTCTTTGCAGTCCTATGAGACTTCTGAGTATGATAACTCAGAAGAGGAAATTGTTGTAGAACACTTCATGGCAGATCCACCACACACTGTGGATCCATTTGAAGCAATGGATGAGACAGATCCACATGAAGAAGCAGCTAGAGGAAGATCAAACTCCAATGGAGGTCCATGGTTTACGTTGGATAATATGTCACCAGCAAATTATAAAGATCGATTCCAAGAGTTCAGAGCTTGGATTGATACTCAAATGAAAAAATTCGTAGCAGTTATTCGTACTGTTCTTGAAGAATTTGCTGCAAGAATGACTGGAAGAATGCAAGAATGGTATTCAACACTGGATGAATATTCAAGATTGAGAATGCTTCAGTCCCGTAGTCAAGCAAAATTCTTGGGGACGCTATACACAGAATTTTGTGGAAAACACACTGAGGCATCAGATATAGCACGAAGAGAATTTTTTAATATGAAGTGTTGTTCCTTGTTGAAAAAAGATTTAGATCTTCATTATCAACGCATGTCCAAGAAGTTTTAGCAATTGGCCGGATGGGCAAGTCCAGATCTCAAGGAGGCTTTTATTACCTCTTTACCTGAAGTTCTTACAAATTCTATGCATCAGATTATGTGCAATAAAGACAAATCTATTAATGATTATTCCTTTGGGGAAATTTATCAACTTTTGATGCAAGGATTAGAAAAATTGTGTAATGAACAAAAGGTGATAACGCAGATGATGGACAGACAACAACAACCTACTCTAAAGAAGGCATGTAGGAGATCTGATTTGAAGATTAAATGTCCAAAGGAGGAGAAAATGTCTTGTGATTGCAAAACGAAGAAAAAGAAGCATTATTTCAAATTAAAACCTCTCCTTCTGGAGAAAGATGACAGAAGAAGTGGAGATTCTTTCGAAGTTGTATAATTATCAATTGTATTTAGAATATTAGAATTGATTAATGACTGACTGTGTCAAGTATATCCTAAATGATTAATGAATAATTATTTTTAGTAACTAACTTAATAAACAATTGAAATCAATAAAAAAATAGGGCTAATGATTTTAAAAATCCAAAACTTCTTATTTTCTTTGTGATTGCATCCAAAATTTTTGAAAATAGGTAATTGTACCTTAATTTAGTCTATTTAGTTATAATTATACTCATGATCAAAATTAGGTTGATTAAATTATTTTGTAAAAATAAATTTAAAACTATTTTTCAAAAAGGATTTTTAAGATAATGGAGTGTTATCACAATATAAAAAAATTATTTATTTTAAAAATGTGGCTTTTCACAACAATAATTGTCACAAGCTAGTTAAATTAATTTCGACGTTAAATATAATTAAAACTAAATGGGTCAAATTAAGATATAATTATCTATTTTAAAAAATTCAGTATTATTACAAAAAATTAAAAAAGTTTGAATTTCAAAAAACATACATTTGTATAACATAAAAATAGATATTTATTTGCTACAAATGTATTATCAATTTAATTTTGTATTACCAAATTGATTAATGAATAATTAAGTTGAGTATGATCAAAATGATTCATGAGTAATTGTATTGAATTTGATCAAATTTACATATATAATTAATATTAATAAATGCAACTGCACATAGTTTAATGGAATTCAGTTCTTCTAATTTTTTTTTATTTCTTCTATCTATTTGATTTATGAAAATATATAACTAAGATAATCAAATTGATTCAAGATCAATCACAATTAGTTTAAAAAAAATAATTTATGATCAATTGTGATATACGTTTTAATTACATATTCAATTTATAATTATAATATTTCTTTAGTATGTGATTTATATTATTTTATATTAATAAATTATTATCTTAACAATATTTTATGTGATTGATATGATTACTATCGTAAAATATTGTATTAATTGTAATTGTTTTAACATTAAGCTAATTAAGTTAATATTAGGTTGACCTAAACAATAAATATAATTAAGGGAATGAAAAAATTATGACAAACAATTAAATTATTTTCTAATGTCATTGGACATTTTGTGTCTTATTTTTATTTAAATTTTAATGCTTTTATTTATTTGAATTTTGATACATAAGATTTGCATTATAGCATAATATGTGACTTACTATGTTTATATAATTCTATCAAGTTTTGTTTATAGCTTTTTTTTTTTTTTTTTAAACAGAACTTTTATCGTTGTAGTCAATTTTTTTTATTATGGTTTATTATTTAATTCTGAAAGCATTTTTATTTACTTTTTTGGTCTGTATTTTAAAAGTATATTAATATATTAAATTATATTCCTGATTGATCTTTTCATTTACCTATTTAAGTTAATGATTTAATACAAATTCGATTAACAAATTTGGAAAAAATAAAATAAAAAATAAAAAAATTTACCACAATGATAATAATTTTAGGAGATAATGAGTTGCGTTAGTTCATTGTGTCTATCTTATTATTGGAATTAGTCATAAACTTGCGTATTACGCAACTTTATTATAATAATAAATATTGAATAATTTTAATATTTATTTTATTAAATAACTGATTAATTAATTAGATAACAAAACTTAATATATAAATAATAATCAAATTTTAATTATTATTTTACAAGTAAATAAAATTTTCAAATTTATAATTATTTACAACGTTAGTTGTAATGAAAAAAATAAACTATTGATTTATATCTTCTATTTTATGTAATATAATTTTAAAAGAAATTTTATTAAATTTGAACAAAATAATTCCTAATAATCAAACAAACAAATAAATAACATTAAATATTTCATAATCAAAAATAAAATTAACATATAATTATAGACTATATATATCTATAAAATAATTGTAATAAAATATTATCTATTTATTTATACTTTCAATCTTGTATAAGATAATATTAAGAAAAAATTTATTAAATTTGAAGGAAATAATTTTTAACAATCCGTTATACTACCATTTGCCTTTGTTGCTTAGAATTTTGAATAATAAATAGAACTAATTTAAATATTTGAACAATCAATAGGATTAATTTAAATTTTGGTTTCTTGTTTAGAATTTTATTTGTTGGTGTTTCAAAATTTATATTTAGAAAAAGTTTAAAATTTTAACTTTTTATGATTTTCTAATTTTTTGTTTAGAATATATTGGCTTTTTATTTATAATTTTTATTTATAGATTTTTTTTAATTTCTTGCTTAAAAGTAATTTTAGAATTTATACTTTTTAAAATTTTCTAATTTCCTATTCATAATACTTTTTTTATATGATATTGACATCCTATTTAAACTTTTTACTTTTTTATTTTTAATTTCTAATTAAAAAAATTTTTATCATGACAATTGAATTTCTAATTTTCTATTTAGAAATATTTTTTGATAGCATAATATAAAATAATTACACACAACTATATTATACACAATTATTTAACAAATGATAAAAAATAATTTAAAATTAACTCTAAAATTAGAATTAATAATGTATATTAATTTCTAAAAAATCGATAAACATATTTTGATTCTTTATAATTTTTTAGTTAACTGAATATAATAATAAAAGATTAAGATTAAAATAAAAAAAATTTGATGGTTATAATTTTATAATAGTATGATACATAATGATACACTCAAATAACTATATAATAAAATATAATCCTCCTTCTATGATGACTATTGAAGAGGAGAAACTTATCTATTAGGTGCATACACTAACTAATAAAGAAGTAAGAACATATATATCAAATGAGGATATAAGTGTCTTGTCATTAAAGTATCACTTTATACGAGGATAAGTGTAATTATAAATTTCTTTAGTCATAAGTAGTTATTTAAAATATCACTTTATCATTAACTACATATATAAAAGGCAAAAGGAGTATATTGGTCTCTGAACAATTTTAAGAGATTCAATCAAAAAGTAAATTAACCATTTAGTTGATTTAAGAAATGATTCTTATTTTTAACTTATTTGAGGATAAACTTGACCAGCATTATATAAACATTGAGTTGGATACGTGAATTGAATAAAAAATAAATATAATACTAAAAATAAAAATTTTTTGTATTTAAATAAATAATGATGAAAAAATTTATAGATAACATATCTTTGATTGGTTGCCCAAAAAATTTCACAACTTCATTTCTCACACCAAAATACAACTAGCCATCAATCTAAAACACTCCCCTTAACCTTCAGACCAAACACAATAGCCACAGTTAATCTCTCATTTATCAACTCTTCACCTATCAAAAGATCCAGAAATTTCACATCTCAAAAAACTTAAAGAAAATACTAAAAAATTTCACAACTCATCATAACTAATATGTTTTTCCTCCCCTCCTTTACCTACATTCCTCACAAAATTCAAGCTTCCTTTTACAAGAATCACTACAAAAAACTAACAAATACCAACCACCAACTTAAGAAAAACCTACCAATGTCAAAAACCATCATCTCAACCACGTCTAAATGATTGCCGCTTCTAAATCTTCTCTCTCCATTATTGCCACCACATAAGTAGACCCATAAATCCATTATTTATTCAATCAAATTAACCTATTAATTGATTCTATCCTCACATAAAAGGTAGGAGTAAGTTATAGGAAAGAAGTGAGAATACAAATCTAAGTCTATTCTTTCATGAAAAATAATTTGTCTGAGAAAATTATTTTATGAGAAAAACATTTATGGTGTTTAAAAGACATTATTAAAAGATATTACTTTTCTTTTGATTTATAAGATTATAACAAAAATTTAGATCATAAATATTTTATATTTATACTATTTATTATTTAAGATAAGAAAAATACATTAAAAATAACAATTTTATAGGTCTCACCCATTTTCTGCAATTATCATCGATAGACAATGATTGGTTATTGATGTTGGTAGTCAATGATATTCATTAATAATAAATACATGTGTTAATTTGATTTAATTTTTTTTTTGAATGAGTTTTTCAAAGTTTGAAAATGTCTTTCTGAACATGACTTCCCATTTTCAAAACGAAAAATTATTTTTCCTGAAAATGACATAGTTTTCTTTTTCATTAGAAAAATATTTTCTATAAATCAAATTTTTTGAATGTACCAAATAGAGAAAATGTGAAAATTATTTTACTAAAAATTATTTTCTATAAAATAAATGGAGCATAAATGAATGGTTATTTTGATGATTATGATAAAAAGAAGCTACGAGGGAGAGGTGGGAATATAGGAAAGGACATGAAAAAAATGGTAGTGATGGTGGGACTTAAGGTGGAGAGTTGGTACCAACAAAGGTGATTAATAATAGAGGAGATGATTGAAAACTTGTAAGGGATACCACCATCAAAGAGAAGTTGAGTAGTGTGAAGAAAACGTCAATGGCGGTGAAGAAGTTGGAGGCACAAGCGCAAGCGATGGTAACAATAATATGAGTTGTCAAGATGGAGATAACATCAGTCGTAGTACAAGTATCATTTTATGTTTTAGGTTTTGATTTGAGCAAAAAGGTATGTAGTAGATTAATGGATATTTATAATGAGATAAATGATATGTTCTTTTATTTCTTTTGATGAGATTATTGAGAGATGGAAGGATTTTAAGTAGAGTTAGGTTTTCTATTTTTCTTTTTCTTTTTTAAATAAAGAATTAAATTTGTTTTTTAAAAAGGGAAAAAAATAATTTTGATAATTTTATTAGTGCATGATGTTCACCCCTACTTTCAGAGTTAGTTTATCCTCAAATAAGCTGAAAATAAAAGTTGTCTTAAATGAATGAAATAATTAATTTTATCCTTAATTAGACTTTTTAAAATAGTTTAGAGATTAATTTGGTATTTATACTCATATAAAGTGGAGCTATGCACTTAATGTAAGTAAATGGTTTCCCTTTTAAATTTATAAAATATATTAAACCCTACTTGAAACTCAGACTTTGAAATAATTCAATGGAAAAGTATTCTATTTTAATAACCCACTTGTTTGAAAAGTCTATATTTAAAAGAATTCAACTATATTAATTTTTTTAAAAAGAAATAAAGTCTAAGTTTATGATATTGAGTTGGATAGTTCGAATGCGTCTTTTTAGGTCAACGTTAGCTAGCTCAGGTCTCCTTAGTTTGTGTCCTACAAGAGAAGTGAAAGTGAGATGAGAGTTTGGCCTGGTGCCAAAAGTTATCTCTGATACTTAAGTCAGTGACTATTATTGAGAGACAAAGTAAGAGTGTATGAGATAGAATGAATGAAATACCTGGTTGAGGTCCTTTATATAGCGATTTAGATGGACTGTTTAGGCAAGAATCCTTACCTTCTATATTTGATGAGGATAACACTTTTTGATGAGGGTTATCTTTCTTGATGAGGATAATCTTTCCAAATGAGGATAATTGGGGATTGACTGAAGAGTCGTGTACGTGGGTCAAGTCAATGCTAGCCTATAAGTTGAGAGCCCAATCTTAGATTGACCTAGGCTAAAAACAGGTTAAATGGATATGGTCCATGTTTCAAACTAGGCCTCGCAAAAAAGTGGGTCTAACCCATTTTAATGAAGGAAATATCATATGTCTCTTCAATTCGAGTCTATTTATGTCTCAAGGAATCAGTAAAAGAAAATAACTGAGTTGTCATAAAGTGTATCCTAAACTGGTTAAGTTGGATGGTAAAGGGATAAATATATTAATATGTTCATCTCTCCGAGCTCTGGTAAAAGGAATTTTAAAATTTAAAATCATAATATTTCGTTATTTATGTTGCCACATGGCGCATGATCAGAGTGTCTCAGGTGGTTATGATTAATCAAAATAATTTGGACTATTTAAAACGGTATCCATTGAGTTAGTCCTATTTTTGTCTATCTCTCTAGGCCTATAAATAGGGGAAGAATATCTCAGAACTCCATTTTGTGTTTCTTTTGCTTTCTTTATGAGATTTTTTTATGTGAGAGTTAAGATCTTCCTTCCTTGCTACAGTTGTGTCTTCGCCATAAAAAAAATGAGACTTTGTTTTGCATCTTTCTTCTTTTTTTCTTCTTTAAAATTGTTGGCCTTAGTGTACCAAGAAGAGGGGGTTGAATTGATAGTAAATTTGAAGTTTTGATTTTGGAGGAAGCTCACAAATATGAAAGATTAGAGAAAGAGAATGATAAGAATTAACACAAGAGTTTTTATAGTGGTTCGGGTATTAACCAACCCTACATCCACTCTCCAATTCACCAATTGGGTGTTTCACTCAATCACTAATGTTTTACAAGCTTACACTCAACTTAGTGTTTAGGCTCACACCAAACCTTACATGTGTTTTCCCAAGGCTCACACTCAACCTAGTGTTTTAGGCTCATACCAAACCTTACAAGTGTTTTTCTAAGGCTAACACCTAAATCTATACAAGAGTTTTTTAAGGCTCACTCTCAAACCTAAATAAGAGTTTTTTATACAAGGGTTCACTCTCAAACCCAACTCAAAAGGTGTTTAAAGCTCACACCAAACTATATACAAAGAAATAAAGAATTAAAGTTGAAAATTAACTTAGCAAGAGTTTTGGCACATATCAATGGTTATCCTACTGCATTCAAGTCCATTTGATGGTGTATTTATAGGTAATAACCATCAAAGAGACGTTACAAAGAAACTATGCCTAAATCTCTAAATTGTGCTAGGCATATCTTACATAAAATGTTCATCAGATGAAATTCGCAATCGAGACTGAATTTGCAGTCGCTAATTTTGAACTGTGTCTAACAACTAGTTCACGTGGCATGAAACCATTGGTCTCTTCAAAAACTAGTCGTTGGATCTTTCTAATGGATCTTAAAACTCGCGGTCACTACTTCAAATTCGTGATTGTCATTTTCCTTTTCGGACGTGATTGTCACCATGAAATCATCTATCTAACATGAAGATGTTGTTTCTGAAAGTTGTGATCGCTACTAAAATTTATGGTTGCGACTTTTGAATCTCAATAACTCTTTTTTTCAAAATTTGCAATCACTTTGAAATTCGAGCTTGCTAATTTCAAAGGCAGATTTTCATACTTGGAGTTTCTTACTTCTAATCACTT
>CATIWR010600001.1:0-12800 GCA_949677035.1 Omphalea diandra
GATCTGAGCCCTTTTACGTTTCACCGTCTTATGGTGAGCAGGTTCGAAGGTTCTCTATGTAGGAAGAGCACAAAAGAAAGCAGAGCGTGATCAACTTTTGCGTCGTCAGTTTGAGGAGAAACGTAAGGAGCAGATCTTGAAATACAGGGTAAGTGCATGCCCATTTTCTTCTTGATTTAGACAGTTCCTTGTATATATATATATATATATATATATATATATATATTATTAATTATTTTTTTGGTTACTTATACTTAATCATAGTTTTAGAAAAGCTAAAAAATCTAGAAACTATGGTTTACCAAGTTTTGAGTGCTCCATGAGCATTTTGCAGAACATGGATTAAACACAACGTCAAACAGGCACTAATGTTATTCCACAACCTATGACCGGTTAAAGATTTCAATCTGTTCTACAAAATATGCCAAGTTATTTGGCTAGAAGCAATCAAATAATTGTCATGCAACAACATCTGTAACTAATTATCTTGGGAATTGAATATGATACTCTTGCTGATAATCTTGTTATTGCTGAATTTCTGTTCGAGACCGTTAACAAAATGTTCTAAAGGACAAAGATCTAATATTAGAGTATTTATGCTATCATAATTCAGGAAATAATTTGTCTTAGTTAACTGTTGGTTGGAATGAAACAGTTGACGTGAGTTCTATTATGAGATTAAGAAGGGTTAAGGATTTGCTCTACAGTACATTGGTTGTACATGTGCATCACCCGTTTTGCTGGTAAGATATTTAAAAATATCAATCACAAGAATGTTTTACATATCAATCACAGTTAGATGCTTTTTTTGAAAACACAATTGGAGTTCATGTGTATTCAAAGCTTACAATTACCTGTCATTAATTACTGCTTATAATCCTATCTATATACTTGTAATTTACTTGGTCTAGAAACTACTATAATACCTGAATAAATGTAGGCCGCATGCGGAATAAACTCAATATGATAAAAGTCCGAAATCTTCATATTTCAGATCTTTCCTAACTACTAAAACACTGATAAAATTTTAAGAAAACAGAAATTATAGAAACCCATAGGTGAACAGTTGTTGCTTTTATGTAATAAAAGGTGTTTCAATGCCTTTGCATCAAACTCTTTATGCTTTTTTTACCTTGATAAAGCATTAAGCATGTTTGAATTGTAGGGCTCAAATGTATATGTGAAAAACATTGATGATGATGTGACCGATGAAGATCTGAGAGAATGCTTCAGCCAATGTGGCACGATCACATCTGCAAAACTAATGACAGATGATAAAGGAAGCAGTAAAGGGTTTGGATTCATATGCTTCTCCAGCCCGGAAGAGGCCAATAAAGCGGTGAACACTTTTCATGGTAAGTTTTGAGCTTATATCAATGGTGAGATGCTAGAATATGTGTTGCGGTAACATTAGCATTTTGTATCTTGCTAGTCTTCTTTGAAATAAACTTCAACTTTGGTATGAACTCTGTTGATGTGTATTTGTTATCTCATATACAAATATCTGAAACAATTAAGTTTATTGTCCTACCTGAATGTTTTACGGGGTCATGGACGCTGATCATACTGATTCTTGTTTCCAGGATCTTAAGGTTGATGTATGAAATAATATATAAATTCTTCCAATTTTCATGTGTGTGGCAATAATGCATGCGAATCTCAATTTGAAACTGAGGCTAGCACATCATAAGTATTCCTAGCTATGAAACTTGAATACTCAAATTAATTTAGTAGCCATTACTGCTTATTCTATTTAATCTACGATGCTGAGGTAGGAAATTAGTGGAAACCTATTCACACCAAGATGGATACAAATATAAAGGATTGAATTTTCCTAAAATCAGAAATTGTTGAAACATTCTATCATTTTTCATTTCATGTTGTTCATTTACTCTCTCTTTGTGTCTTGAAATTTTATTTAATTTGCTTTAAAATAGTGAGTTTTATTTTGGAGTTGGCTATCATATTTCTTGCTTGGGCCTTCATCAGGATACATGTTTCACCGCAAGCCATTATATGTGGCTATTGCTCAAAGGAAGGAAGACAGACAAGCACAATTGCAAATGCAGTATGCTCACCGGATAGCTGGATTAGCTGGACCATCCACTGCTGTCATTCCTGGTGGATATCCTCCCCTTTACTACGCAGCTCCTTCAGGTGTAGTTTCACAGGTAGATCCAAGGCCTGGGCTCATGTACCAGCCAGTGGGTATGAGGCCAGGATGGAGAGCTAATGGCTTTGCACCCCCAACCAGACCAACCTATCAACCATCGCCACTTCCAGTAGTGAGTCCTTGTGTTTCTCTACTAATCAACAAAGTGTTGTTTTATCTACTATAATTGCTGCATGCTTTTTTTTTTTTTTTCTCGCTCCATGACTTAATTTTTTGCAAGGCACCATAGAGAATTTTTCAGTATCTGATATTGTAGTTGGCGGTCAGCACAACTCCACTTAATTGGGTCTCTTAATATGTCCAGCAGATATCTAATTCTCAAAGACAACACAAGCAGAGCAGAGGGAGGATGAATGGACATGTTTTTCAGCAGGATGGTACTCACTCTGTCTCTTATATTCAGCAGCCCACACAACTGACTTCATCAAACGATCCAAGCAATCAGGTTTCACCTTTGCGCTTTATTTTCTTGGGATAAATTCTACCGGCTTTTCATTAATGAAATTATGAGGTTAACCGTCTCTAATGAAGAAATATACTGACAGTAAAATCTTTGCAAGTAAAATATTTATCGAACAGTTGAGCTGGACGAGGGGAAGACGTTTTAACCAGAAAATGGCCAACGTGTCCACTGCTTACTGACGAAAGGAAGAGGCCCTTTCGTCTTGTGTTCCCCACCTTTCGTGCCTCACCGATACCTTCTCTCAGCGTTCTCCTCTCATATCCAACTCTCAACCTTTCCCAAATCAAGTGATAAAAAATCTCAGCACACTATCGACGTCACTACCTCCTAAACATAACCCAGCATCCGCTACCCATCATCTCATTCTTCTCCTCTGCCATCATTATCGGTGCAAAAACAATCACTTAATGCAAAAACGTATTCACCTGGGTATTGAACCTTACTGGGAGGGAGAATTTTAGAAATTTTCGGTCTAAGTAATTTTGGCTTAGGGTAAATCTTTTCCTTTCCATGTAGGAATAGGACCATTATTTGATAAAATAATTCCTCCGATATAGCTGTGTTTTGCGAGTTCATCCTTCGCCCGCCACTCTTCCTTACCCAAATAATTATTTGGTTTGCCACAAGTTCTTGGCTGCCGAAAAACCATTTTTGTGGGTGTAAGTTGGAATGGAGAACGGATGATAATATGTATATGCACCTGAGAGGGTGGATATTGGGTTTGAATCTCAGAAGTGGCATAGCTGCTGCATAGTGTACAGTGCTAGTATGAAGGAAAAGATGCTCAATTCCAAAATCTGATTTTGGATTAGGGAGGAGCAAAGTAGTGATTAACGGAGAGAGGAGAAGTATACTGTGGGCTACGAGGAAGAGAAGGTGGAGACAAAGGGGGGAGGATAAGTGCACTTACGTGGCAATTTTTTCTTTATGCAGCGTCCATGTCAGCATCCCATACGCTCTCTATGCCGGAACTAAATTGTAAGGATTTCTTAATATAATTTTCCGTTTAGGATAGTTAAAGTCATTAGTGATGAGTTCATCAGGGACAATCAACCATTTGTCGGCTGTATTAAACTATTGATAATTTTGTATCTTTTATTATTTGATGGCTATATAATAAGTAATGCCTCAAAGAACACCTGGTAAATGAAGTTCTTCATTCCGTCAATCCATCCAATTGGGGACCGAAATTGGAGCTGCAGCTCACCCGGGAAAATCGAAAGAGAAGAGAGAGAAATCGGGTGGAGAGGTTATTTGCTAGAACAGGCCAAGCTGGTGCTCGAAGTTGGTGCCAACAGTCTATTGCCTTCTCGGAGGATGGAATGTATGATGAAGCAAGTTATCTTGAAATAGATTATTTGGTATTTTCTTTTAGATGAGCTGGTAGAGAACATCAAAACCACAATTTATGTGAAAGATAATTACACTGAAGAGCATGAGTTGTTGTTCTACGTCTTGTTAAAAACAGAAACACCTACAGTTTGTCACCTTACACCCAATTCAACGTGTTCACTTGATAAAATACTTGCATGCGCATGTACTATTGGAGTCCTTATTCCTTGAAAATGACAGGCCATGTGAAATCGATGCATTAATTTCTAATGTAAGCCATATGTTTGTAGCGGGCTGGGCAAGCAAAGCATGCACAAAATGGTCGTGCACGAGAGGTTGGAAAAGAATCTGTAGTCTCATCTGCTAGTCCCAATTCCGTTGGTCCTGTGTTGCAAGGATCAGAGATGCTGAGTAGCAAGCTTGCTGCTGCTTCCCCTGATCAGCAAAAACAGATTTTAGGGGAGCAGCTTTACCCACTTGTTGAGAAGCACAAGGTAATGTTAGAAATTAGAATAACAACGATTAGTTCTTGGGCCCATTAGTAAGGTTGTTTTTTTGGGTTTACGGTTGCATTATGTCAAACTTAAATGCACTTCATGTATCCTTGCCTGCAGCCTGAGCTTGTTGCAAAGATAACGGGAATGCTTCTGGAGATGGACAACTCAGAACTTCTTCTACTGTTGGAGTCTCCGGAGTCTCTGGCTGCAAAGGTAGAGGAAGCTGTGCAGGTGCTCAAGTTATCTAAGACAAAAGTTTCTGGTCAAGAAAACGTTCATCCGAGTTACCTATCTGCCGAGGTCGCAGTGAATTGAGTAGCAGCAAAGATAAAAATCCAGAGGTTATGGTGCCGCTTGGGTCCTTGAGAGACAAATTTTTGGTACTTGACATCAGTGAATCTTCTCTTTTCTGCACTTAAATATATAATTTTTAATGGCACAAGATTTTGCCAGTTTGACGAAATGTTATATTTTTTATCCTATAGAGACTTGAGAGTAAGAGATGGGAAAACTCTCTTATTGTGGCAGTGATATTGTTAGCGTTAGCAAGAAATGGGATTTTTTTTTTTTTTTTGGAACTAATTGCTTTTGCTGTTCTCACGTTGCCCTTTATTTGGCTGGATATTAGTACCTACTTGCTTCTTAAACCTGATAAGTACATTCTGTTTTTCAACTCATGCATGTAGCTCAAAAAAGGGGACAACTGGGGTGTTTCATTTAAAGAAGGGATACACAAATGAAATTGGTTAGCTAGTTAAAAAGTTCAGTCCAGGTGGCTACTGCGATACTGTGAACTGGGGTAGCATTTGATAGCTGAGATTGTAATTTTGCACAATTTGGAAAATGTATTTCTATAATAGTGAATTCTTGAATAACGAATATGCAGAACTTGGGAACATGTTACAACATTCTTTGATTGGAGAAAAATGTATTTCTATAATAGTGAATTCTTGAATAACGAATATGCAGAACTTAGGAAAATGTTACAACATTCTTTGATTAGAGAAAGAAGTTTTAAAATGTACCATTATTGTATTTCTTTAATTCTTGATAATGTTTTTTTTCTTTAAAAAAAATGCAATATGAGATGAGTTCAATATATTTTGACACAAAGGCTGGACTTTGACTGAGGATTGTTATGTAGTGTTTGGTATAAATATATTTTATAAGTTTTATGAAATTTATTTATAAATTTAAATTTAAAGTGTTTGATATAAATGGAAATTTTTTTAGAAATCTATTGCATTACATATATAAAATTGATTGTAATTAAATTAAATTTCATAAAATTTGGTAAACTTTCTAAATAAATTCTAATTTAGAGTTTTATATTTTAATAAAAATCTCTTTAACTCAAATTCATAATCTCTCTCTTCTCACCCGTCAATTTTTTTTTTCTTTCTTCTTTGTTTAATCTTTTCTTTATTCTTCATTTTCATATTTTTCTCTCTCTCAAAGTTAATTGTTATTTTTTAAAATTATTTTCTTGAATTTGTAATAACTGTATATACAAAATTTATTGTATTTGAAATTAATTTTACTTATATAAATTTTTAAATATTCATATTTATAAAAGTTGTTTAGAAATTACATAATTTATATTAAGATTGCATAACATATATCAATGATATTTTTTAAAAAATAAAATATTAAATTGAATTTCACATTTAAACTAAAAACAATATTTATTATATAATATATTAAATAAAAAAATTCATTTGCAAATAAATTTTATTAAAAATTTATTTATAAAAATAAAAGAAACTTCATATTGGATTTGAATAAACATAATATTAGTGTCTACAAGAATTTCACAAAAATAATAGTAAGTAGTAACGCCTTTCAATTTTTTTTTTTAAGATGAATGTATAGCATAGATAATGACAGTATATATGAAAAATGACATGTAATTAATTCTAAATAATCTCTAAACTATTTTCATAAAGAAAATTTTTTAATTTACATTCCGTTTTTTTAAGGGTAAATAATTTAAATCTTCAATATTTATCTTATAATTGTAAGCAAAGATAATGTTTTAGTTGCAAAAATCTTTCGTCTAGAGGACGGAAATTTGGTGGATTTTTCGGTGATTATGCGCAAGCTCTGGAAGGATATTGAGACTGCTTTTTTGCCTCGCTTTTTGGGTTGTCAGGTTCCTAAGCAGGTGGTGCTGGTTGGGTGGCGTCATCCGTGCTAGGGTGGTGGATGTTAGAAATTTTAAGTAGACTAATATTAATTATTGATTGATTTTAATTTTTTTTATAAAATGAATTGAATGATATAATTAATTGATTAATGGGTAAACTCAATTAAATTGTGATCAAATAGATTATGAGTTTATAACACCTTTAATAGGTCAATATGAAAAATAGTCATGTGTAGACCTAATTTAACATGGATCTGTAATGAGTAGGCTTGCTAAATTTATTATAAATAGACTAAGTATCATCTTCTGCCTTCTAACTCTAACCTAACTCAATTTATTATACCCATTAATTGTCGTATTGACAGAAGGTCAAATAGAGAAAGACTTAGTTCTTGATTTTCATTTTTTTGATCTATTATCTTGATATTTAATTTAAGTGGTTGTAATTATGACTCAAAACAATATTGGATCTAATGTGTAAACATGTATGAAATTCGTTTCCGCTTAACTATTGATTGATGTTCTAAATTCATATACTAAATTCTAAATAAATTCTTATTTGTGGTATCAGAGTTTGGTTTTGTACATGATTTAGAACCCTAAATATTTTATATTGATAATTAAATTATGAGTTTATTTACTTGTTTTATCTAAAGAAAACATTGATTAAAAAAATGATGGCCCGACGAAGGGCATCCCAACTACTGCTTGTCGTTGTCATATCAATTTTTCATATATTTGATCTGCCTTTCTCATTCCAAGCTATCCTATTAGTTTAGTTGGTTAGTGAGGTGTGCTAATGTTACAGAGATCGCAAGTTCGAAATCTGTATTGGCCAATTTTTTTTTACTGTAAATTTTTTTCTCAATTCTGTTCGCGGACCCGCAATCCAATCATTTGGCCTCAAACCCTTGTCACCAACCCTAGAAATCTCATGATCCTTTGGCGGCTTCAACCTTCAACACACAAACCCATAACCTAACCTCATGGTCTTTGGCGACTTGTTCAAAACAAACAACCACCAAATCCGAGTCCATGATTGAAACATACTGCTAGGACTCTGAGGAGTTTGAATCCGGACTCTGAAAAGGGGATTGATGTGATCCATGAAGTTGCCTCCCGCGCTGCCAAGGACCTTTCATACTTCGCTCGAGCTCAATGCTTTTGTTACGCAAGAATAACTGAAGAATGTCAGCCCAGCCATTGATGACTTTGGCCTCACCATAGCTAAGGTAATGTTTCATGGTAGAGACTCGATCCAAGCTCAAGAGTGTGATGATGAACCAGATTCATTCTCTGATAACAACTAAAAAGATTAGGGTGGTTTTTTGTTTAAAATGGGTGATTAGAGTGTTTTGTATTAAAAAAAATTTGGTTGAAACCCTAATCAAAACAAGCATACCATAGGGCACGAACCCATGATCAAAACGCTGCAAGCCTTGCACTCTACCGACTAAGCTAGACAGATTGTTTGTTAATTTTCTTATGTAGGCAAATTTTTTAGATGAGAAAGTTTTTATTCATGTTCATCATGGTATGTTTTATTTTATTTCAGTATATATATATATATATATATATATATACACACACACACACACACACATATAAATTTTTTGTTAGTTTATTTATAGTTAATTGTCAGTTTATAATTAAATCATATTTGATTTATATATATATGAGATCATAATCATATATTTAAAATTAAGGTATATTGTGTTTGGTACATTATATATTTTTTATGTATATATTTGCGTTTGATATATATTTTAATTGGGATTTTATTAATATCTAATTAAAAAAAAATTTATGGGTTGATATAGGTGTTACCACCAAAGTGGAACAACTATTGAAATTCGTAAAGTTATTTTTAATTTTTGCAAAGAGATAATTTCGAATTAATATATATAGCAACTTGCCCAAAAGAGGTTATTAGATGCATAAATTTTAGGAGTGGGTATTGGAATGAAGCTATTTGTGTTAAGAGTTGCATTAGTTTAGAGAGTCTGTCTGCCCAAAAGGAATAGATTTCTTGAAAACTGGTGTAATCTCGATTATGTGCTTCATAACTAGAAATTATATTTAATGTGCATGTTCTACCCAAAGGGGAATATGTAGTGATACCAAAAATTTTTAGATTGTGTAAATTATAACTTTAATTTTGAATATAGCCCAATTCTAATACATACTTTTGTTTTGTCGCAAAGAGTCTCCTTTAGTCTCAACAATGGTACTGCGACTGTTGAACTTTTGACTAGCACAAACTTTTAAATGTAGAAAGACGACATTTAGTTTGTCTTAGGAATAAGTGAGATAGATTATACCTTTTATAAGGATGAGTCTGCTAAACCCACACACGAAAGCAATATCGAAGAAAAGGAATTACATGCTAAGTGGGAGAGATCTAATCGTCTTAGTCTTATGGCCATGAGGAAAACTATTCCTGAATACCTTAAGAGTAGTTTGTCCACTAATGTTACTGTCAAAGTTTTTCTCGATGCTATAGAAGATAGATACTTCGTATCTGATGCTGAGGCTAAATCCCTTATGAGTCAGTTAACTAGTATGAAATACAACCATACTGGGAGTGTAAGATATTACATTCTAAATATAGTTCACCTTCAAACCAAACTTAGGGGTCTTAAACTTGATCTTTCTGATGAATTCATAGTTCACCAAGCCCTAAACACTTTGCTCCCTAAATTTAGCCAAATCAAGACTACTAATAGCACCTAAAACATTACCTGGACCATTAATGACCTTGTAACCAAATGCGATGTTAAGGAAAAGAAAATTAGGAAAGAAAATGATGAGGTTGTCATGCTAGTAACACAACCTAGGGCTGGTCTTAAAAAGAATAAGGGTAAGTTTAAACCTAATTATTATGCTCCTAAGAAGAATCTAAATTTTAAATGACATGGTAGAAGTCAGACCAAAAAGGTAGGTGATTTTGGAATTATCCACAAGAGTAAGGTGAAATGTTTCTTTTGGTCATAAGAGAAAAGATTGTCATTAATTCACAGATTGACTAAAGAAGAAAGAAAAAGAAGGTATTCCTTTGGCTTATGTTTACTTTAAATATTATATGGTTGATGTATCGCTAAACTTTTGGTGGCTTGATAGTGGTGCAACTGTTCATGCTGCTATTACCTTGCAGGGGTTCATAAGCAAACGAAAGCTAAGTGAAAGGGAGTCTAAGCTTAGAGTTGGAAATAATTTAGAGATAGATGTCGAGCAAGTTGGAGTAATTAGGTTAACATTGGAATCTAGATTTTGTCTTATTTTGGAAAACACCTTTTATGTTCCATCTTTTAGAAGAAACTTGGTTTTTGTTTCTATTTTAGATAAGATTGGATATCATTTTGTTATTGGTAATGGAAGAGCTAATATGTTTTTAGACTCTAAATTGATTGGTGAATGTATTTTATTTGATAATTTATATAAATTGTGTTTGGATGATGCTAGTGATTGCGGAACTTCTTGTGAAGCTAATGTTATGATCAAATGATCCTTAGTTAAAGAAAAATCATTTTCATTGTGGCACAAACTTTTAGGTCATATATCTAGAGAAAAAATTGAAAGACTAATGAAAGATGACATTTTTCCTTCTCTTGATTTTGAGGATCTAGATGTTTGTGTGGTCTGTATAGGAGGTAAATTGACTAAGACTAAAAGGAAAGGTGCTAATAGAAGTTCAGATTTTCTAGAGATTATTCACATTGATATTAGTGGACCTTATTCACCTACTATTTGTGGCAATAAATATTTTATTACCTTCATTGATGACTTTTTCTGTTATGGCTATTTATACTTGATAAAAGAGAAATTTGATGCTCTTGAGATGTTCAAAATTTTCAAAACTGAGGTTGAGAAATAATTAGGAAAAGTCATTAAAATTGTGAGGTCTGACCGTGAGGGTAAATATTATGACAAATATGATGAGACTGGGTAACATATGAGATCATTTGCTAAATATTTGCAATAGTGTGAAATAGTTACACAATATACCATGATCGGTAATCCTGAACAAAATGATGTCGCTGAAAGGCGCAATCATACTTTGAAGGATATGATGAAGAGCATGATGAGTAGATCTAACCTACTTGAATTCTTATGGGGCGAGACTATTAAAACTTTTATTTATATTTTGAATCGTGTCTCTAGTAAATTTGTGCCTAAAACATCTTTTCAGTTGTGGACTGATAGAAAATCTAGTTTAAATTATTTTCGTGTTTGGGGTTGTTCTGCTGAGGTTAGAATATATAATCCAAATGAAAAAAAAGTTATCCCAGAACTACTTGTTGTTACTTTATTGGGTACCTAACTCATTCTAAAGGATACAAGTTCTATTATTCTACACATGACACAAGGATTGTAGAGTCCATAACTGTGAAGTTTTTAGAGATGGATGTTGTTGATCTAGACATTTCTCAACCACTTATTCATAATGTGCAAAGTGAAGCTGCAACCATTCCTTTGCCTCCTATTGAGAATCCTCTAGAACTTGTTGAAGTTGAAGCATTACTTGTTAAAAGGTCTATTAGGCGAAAGGTCATCAATTCTAGGTGATTATGAGATTTATCTTGATGAAAGTGATTATCATATAGGTCATATTTTTTATCTTGTACCTTATGATGAGGCTATTAATAATATTCATTCTAATTTGTGGATTAATGCTATGAAAGATGAGTTAGCATCAATGAGTCATAACAGAGTTTGGGAATTGGTGGAATTTCCTTCAAATCACAAACCCATAGGTTGCAAATGGATATTCAAAACTAAAAAGGATTATAAAGAAAAGGTTGAGAAATTTAAAGCCAGATTGGTTGCTAAGTGGTTTACACAGCATGAGGATATTAATTATAATGAGACTTTTTTTTCTTGTTTTCTCTAAAGATTCATTTAGAATAATTATGTCCTTAGTTGCTCATTTTGATTTAGAGTTACAGCAAATGGATGTCAAGACGACATTCTTAAATGGTGATCTAGGTGAGGAAGTTTACATAGTGTAACTTAAGGGTTTTAAAGAAAGTGGTAAAGAACACTTGCTTTGTAAGCTGAAGAAATTTATATATGGTCTCAAACAAGTTTCTCGCCAATAATATCTCAAATTTGATGAGACAGTCATTTCACTTGATTTCACAGAGAACAAGATAGATCAATGCATTTACTATAAGATCAGTGAGAGTAAATTTATATTTCTTATTCTTTATGTTGATGATATTTTGTTGGCTAGTAATGACATAAGGATAATTTGTAAGACTAAGCAGTTACTTTCTAGGACTTTTGATATGAAAGATCTTAAAGAGACATCTTTTGTCTTGGGTATTGAGATTCGTCATGATCGGTCTCGTCATTTATTGGGTCTTTCTCAAAAGGTCTATATTGATCGTGTGCTCAGTAGATTTAATATGCAATCTTGCAAAGGTGGTGATACTCTTGTTGTGAAAGGAGATAAATTAAGTAATAAGCAATACCCTAAAAGTGATATAGAGAAATAAACCATGAATAATATTTCTTATGTCAGTGTTATTGGCAGTTTGATGTACGCCTAAGTGTGTACAAGACCAGATATTGCAAACATTATTAGTGTTTTTGGTTGATATCTTTCTAATCCTAGGTGAGATCATTAGGTAGCTACTAAGAAGGTAATGAGATACTTGTAAAAGACGAAAGATTATATGTTTATTTATAGGCAAGTGGATAATCTTGAAGTAGTGGAGTATTTAGACTTTGATTTTGCAAGTTGTCAAGATGATATGAAGTCCACTTCGAGTTATATTTTTATGCTTGCTGGTGGTGCTATTTCGTGGAAGAGCGTTAAACAAATACTTACAACTTCTTCTACTATGCAAGTTGAGTTTGTTGCTTGTTATAGTGCTAGTACACAAGCAATATGGTTGAAAAATTTTTTTTTTCTGGGTTGCTTGAGGTTGATTCTATTGTTAGGTCACTTCAAATCTATTATGATAATAATGTTGTTGTGTTCTTTTCTAAAAAAAAATAAGAGTTCAAGTGGTTCTAAACATATGTAGATTAAGTATCTTACAGTCAAAGATTTAATAAAAAAAGGAGACATTAAGATTCAGTACATTAGTACTAATTTGATGTCAGCTGATCCTCTAACCAAAAGACTTATACCCATAATTTTCAAGAAACATGTTAGTGATATGGGTGTTGTAGAGTCTTTTG
>CATIWR010600011.1:0-12919 GCA_949677035.1 Omphalea diandra
ATAGAGATTTTATATAAAAACTATATATATATATTATTTAGAGATTAATATATATATATATATATATATATATATATATATATATATATATATATATATATATATATATATATATTATGACATCATGTTTTGACACGATTATTTAAATGAATTATATTTAACAACATGTTTTGACACCACACGACATCATGGATTGCCAATCCGAAGCCAAAGTCCCTCAAAAATGAAAGCTTGCAAGGCTTACCTGATCACATTGTGTATTTGCCTACTTTAGCACTTGGATTTAGTTCAAAAAACAGGACTTAGTAAGTATTTGTTTTTATATATAAGAGAGGCCTCAATTGTCCAGTAGAATTCAAGTAACTGGCCCTAGGCATCTAGGTTAACCTCATGAAAACCATAAAAATCCATCCAAATTTTACTCATACCAAAGCCATGTTTTCCGCAGAGAAATGCAAGAACAAAAGGTTGATTCATGAGAAGAAATCTTCAATCTTCAGGGAAAAAGTTAGAGCAAAACTAGGCATACTTAAATGATAGCCAAAAAACAGGAGCATATGTTGAACTACAAAGCTAGCCTGTGAGAGCAGCATTGAGAGCACTATGCACATCAACTCCTATTTGGGCTTCAGCTTTTTCCAGGTCAGTTGAGGCTGAGCTTAGCTTCTGGGTGAATTCTGCAAGTCCCTTCCGGACTAGACCGGCATCAATTTGATCAAGTGGCACAGCCTCAAAAGCAATTATATCTGCAAAAGAGTTTGCATGGATGAATGCAAAGCCACTGCTAACAAAATACTTTGTCACTTCATTCCCTTCATGCACAGCTAAAACCCCAGGTTTGAATTCTGCAATTGATGATACATGTCCTGGAAGAACACCCATTTGCCCTGTTGCTGCTGGAATAATGACCATGTCAACCTGCACAACAAAAAGTAACATGTGATGGTTGCGACATCTTCCCTTCAGTTCTACGATTTTAAAACTTAATGTAACAAATTTAATCATGCTATAGAAACAAAAACACAACTCTCCAGCAAAACAAGGAAATCAGGTAATCAAGTCTTCTTGCCATTCTGTGTGGAATGAAACACTCCTTAAGAAGGAACCAGGGTTAGGAAAGGAATCCAATTTTAGTTCATATACCCTGCCTTTTAATACAAGGGGCAAGTAATTCAACTCTAGGAATTCCAATTCCCAAACCATCATTTATGGTCATATTGAGTGAAGATCAAAAGAAAATCACCATAAAAACCAGAAAATCGAAGTAAAATATTAGTCCCAAAGCAAAATATTGTCTTAATCATTATAATTACAAGAAATTTTAACCATTTTCCTGGTGTAACTAAGTGGAATTAACAGAGCCCCTAATCCTGACCTCCAGCTGCAGTTTCTGCTCTGGCGATCACATCTTTGTTTATGACTCATAGGCTTATGTTATGCTTCGTCAGGTTAGTTTCCCATGTATGTGCATGATGTAGTCTTGAGGAGGAAAACATTTCTGGAAAATGCTATTAAACAAAATCTCTATAAAGTTGTTTTTTTATTTTTTTGGAAATAGAAGAATAAAACCAGCTACCGTCGAAGATAGTTACCAAAAGAGAAAAGGGAAAGGGTAGGGGAAGAAGAAAGAAGTGCCACAATGGCAGTCTGGCAGAAGGGTGTATTTTAATAGAAGCATCAACTCAAAGAACTGATTGGGGTTATGAAAATCACAACAAAGACAGAGATGAGATTAACGATAATTGATCACAAATTTGCAAAATGCACAACCCAATGGAAGTTTGTTAGTTAGGTCACAAATTGAATCCTGCAAAGAAGCAACTTTTGAGTGACAGAAGTGTAATTATGTAAATTAGTTCGCGGCGGTATGAATGCGAACAAGAAGAAAAACACAAGTAAAAAGACCTCACCATTACGCTCATTTTACATTAGCTAATACAGACAAGCTCTTTCAAAGTTTATTCCACGAGAGATAGTAGGCAAATGATGCATGAAGTGAAGGGAAGAGGAATATGCTACACCCTAGTGAATATCAAAATCCAATTGATAATCGTTAACCCATTTTGACACAAACAGGAGATAGAGAATAAGCCTGCTGTGTCGTTCAAAATAAGAACCCAAATAAGCAAAGGATTGGACAGATTGAAAATCATATGAAAATTAATCAGACAAGAAAAGTAGAACAGGACAACAAACTTATATTTCACATTAATAATAATAATAATTTAACTGATTAGAAAGGCACGTACCTGTTTATTGGACAACTCAGAAGCATAGGGAAGTACAAAGTTGAGGGTGAGCTTCGAAGGGATAGAAGAGGGAGTTTGAGGTCGTGGCTGCATGACAGACAGAGGAGTCTTTGGTGGGTCTATGTTTGAGATCACCTTCTTCCATGCTTCCACGAAGCTGGAATCCATCGTCTGAGTCGATGGCAGATCCGTCGAGAAATGTCGAGCTCTGCCGCTAGGTAGGGGTCGGGCTAGGAATCGCCGCAGCATTTTTGAGACAGTTGGGTCGCTCGGCTGTCGCAAGGTCGGAGTGGACAAACCAGAAGCAGGGCGTTGTCGAGTGATTGCTTTTTGGTAGTGATGTGATCTGATGGGTCACAGACACTTGGCCTGGCTACAATTTTTTCTTAAAGGGCAAAAAAAAAAATCTGTACGACGTCGTGTAAAGCATAATTACCCAACCCATGTGCTATTGGGTCGATTGCTGTACAGAAATAGAGCCCGAAGCTATTTTGTATCCAGTAGTAAAAGCCCAGAATAGAGCCCTATATATATATATATAGAAAACACAAATATCTAGGGTTTTCTAATCTGTAGAGTGCCTCTCGTCTCTCGTCTTCCTGCCTTCCTATTTGTTATCACCGGCCAGTCATCCCCCATGGCGGAACAGGTTTTATTTCTTTTTTATTTCTAGTTATTGATACAGTTAAAATTTACTGGACATAGCCGCATAGCTGCTGGTGTTGAGAACCATTTTTCTCACCAGAGATTCGGCTTTATCATTTCTTTAGCGCTCTTTTGCAAACAATACTATAACGGAATCACTGTGCTGTTTTGACCTCATACTTGCGTTTCTTATTTAGACGGAAAAGGCATTTTTGAAGCAACCCAAGGTTTTCCTATGGTATTTATATTTATTTACCCTCTCTTTTTCTTTTCTTTTCTTTGGGTACTTGGATTTTTTTTTTTTTCCCCTTCTTCGTGTAATTTTTATTGGTAACTTTTTATAGCTCGAAGAAATCTGGCAAAGGAAAGAGGCCTGGAAAAGGAGGAAACCGTTTTTGGAAAAACATTGGATTGGGTTTCAAGACTCCCAGAGAGGCTATTGAAGGTAGCCTTCTTTCTACTCCTTTTATGTTGGGACTTCCATTTATTTATTATTTTTTCCTATTTGGTTAAAGCTAGTTAAGCTCTTGAGGGATTATGTTTTGCTCATTAGACAATTTGTTCTTGTGGTTAAACAAAGAAATCACAAGTTCACACAACTTGAATAATGTCTTGCTGTGCAAATGATGTGTAGATCATCATAGGGAATGAAACATCTTCTTTGAATTTCCATGCTTTACTAGCTCAGCATTTTTCTTCATGATCAGTGCTGTTACTCCTGGATCCATTACAATGTCATTAGTGCCAAAAAACAAAAAGATGCCTCTTGAAACTAGGGCACTAAGCAAAATCCGTTTTGCTATATATATATATATATTTTGTAGGATCAATTTGCTGTTCTCTAATCATAGTTTGCGTAAGTGAATACCATTGAAAGAATGAGCTATAACTTGTATTTAACACAAAAACATTGTCATTTTCCCCCAAGTCTCTTATTTGAATCATAAGCCAAGCATGCTCTGTCCTTCATCTATTCATAACTGCATATTCGTCTGATTGACTTCTTTATCCCACATTCTTGAGTTTCTCACATACTGAGTACTGCATGAAGTGCTCCATAGAATTTTATTGATCTTGTGAACATGGCCAGTAGCGCAACCTTTCCATGGTTGACTGCATTTGTAACATCTCATTATACTTGCATCTTGACGGTTGAGGTTCTATATTGATTTACAGGAACATATATTGATAAGAAATGTCCATTCACTGGCACTGTTTCTATCAGAGGCCGCATCCTTGCTGGTACTTGTCACAGTGCAAAAATGACAAGGACCATTATTGTGCGGAGGAATTACCTTCACTTTGTCAAGAAATATCAGAGGCAAGAACGCCCACATTAATCAATTACCTTAAAGATCAATGTCTCCCACTTATCTATTTATTTGTATTGACATTTGCTGGACAAGTAATTATTGCTATGATGGCAACTCATTTAGGTATGAGAAACGGCATTCAAATATACCAGCGCACGTATCCCCTTGCTTCCGTGTGAAAGAAGGAGATCATGTTATCATTGGCCAATGCAGGTCTGATTTCAGCAGTGCATCATATTCATTCAGTCTATCATGTAACAAGTAGCATTTTGAAAGTCTTTCAAACATTTATGTATGTCATGATTAAACTTTGCAGGCCATTGTCAAAGACTGTAAGGTTCAATGTGCTCAAGGTCATCCCAGCTGGGTCTTCTAGTGGTGCAAAGAAGGCTTTCACAGCCATGTAAGAAGCTGGATGTTGATTGTCCAAAAAGGCTTGATTTTTAGTACCTATCTTGTGCTGGACAAGGCGTCATTAGCACATTGGGGAGAAATTTATTTCATGGTTATTTAGATGAATTATGTGTATGAACGTGAGTCCTTATGACATCCTAGATTTTGTTATAGTTTACACTAATTGATGGGGGTTCAGAACGCAAATGTATGTTGACACAGTTTTGAAGCTATTTTTAGTACATTATTTTGGTGGGTTTATGAATTATGTGTTTTTAGCACAATTTTTATTTTTTGGCAAGTATTGCTGACTTGGTGCTGCATGCGGAGCTAGATCATATTGTATGGTTATCCTTCGCCTCCTTCAAATGGCTATTACACGCGGTGGTTTGCTGATCGGTTGCAACTTTCAATCGATGATGTGATCTAGCTAGTACTTAAAGTGTCTTGAGAACCAGGTTGATAAATTGAGAACTAAGTCTGGTAATTGGATTGATAAAATTGAAAATTAATATGGGTTCGGTTTTTAAGGTAATTTTTATATTTTTAAGCATTATAAATATATTTTAATATTTTTTATTTTTAAAAATTATGTTAATAATATTTTTTGAATTTTATTTATTATTAAATTAATTAAATTAAATCATTTAGTCCAGTTCAATTGATTGACCTGCAAAGATCTGTAAATCATTTAGTTGATCAATTTATTGATAGATTCAATTTTAAAAACATTGCATATCTTGTGTTTTTAGAAGTGTAGAAATAGGACATCGCCTATCAGTAATAAGTGATCACATATTTATGGTCGATGATATTTTAATGGCTAAATAATCTGTACGGAAAATTAATTATAGGAAAATTAATGGTGTATGTATTTTGGTACATCAAAATTGAATATAATATTTTTTCCTAAGTAAATTTATTTGCCTTTAATAGAGATAATTTTTATAAATAAGACAATTTTCTTGATTTGAGAAGTGTTAAAAAAATGTAAAATATAAAGATAAGGAAAAAATAGATTTTTCTGTAAAATTTTTTAATAGAAATTCTTTTTAATAGAGATAATAGTGGAATCAGGCTCGACTTCAGCCTCCACTGGCCACCAACGAGAATATGGAGGAAGGGTTGAGCAAGGAGTTTAGTCCCTGCCATGGTGAGAAAAAAAAAAAACTCTAGGGGCCAAGGGACTGAAGGTAAAAGAAAGAGTCTCTCTAAATGAAATGTTTTTTTTTCTTTTTTTACACTAAAAAATATGTCATTTTGAGTAAGTGAGAAATAAAAAAAATTGTCACTTACTCAGAATGATACGCTTTGAGCAAGAGGTTGTTTGATAATATAATTCAAAATTTAAAATTAATATTTTAAGTCCTTAATTTTTTAGATTTATTTAATAACCTTATTTATTTATTATTACAAATATTTAGTTCAATTAAAATTTCTTTTAAAAAATAAGTCAAAATTTGTAACTTAAACCTATCAGTTAACAAGCTCAATTAACAAATACTCAAATATTTTTATTAACATGAACTATGTACCTTTTATAATTTAACAAACTCTTCTTTAAAACAAAATTTAATATCTATTTAATAATTATAATTATCAAATAAATTAATTAAATTCAGTTTTTAATTTTCAGTTCATACCAAACAACTATACAATTAAAAATTTTTAGCATTTAAATCATTCAATATTTAAAATTAAACTCTTAAATTTTCAACATTTAATTTTTAGTTTTACTAAATACTATCTAAAATGTCAAAAAAAAAAGACAAAGGTTGTTTAAGTCTGTTTCCTCTCCTTACACAGACACACACAAATACACTTTTCCCTTGTTTATCCAAACCCTTCTTCTCCAACTCAAAATTTTCCTTATTTTTTTTCCATCCAATCATCTCTTCTTTCTTCAAAAATTTTTAAATTACTCTTCAAAATTTTATTTTCATCAATCTCTTAGTCTAAATTATTAAGTATTTGAAAAATTTGCACTCAAATTTAAATTCAACCAAAAATGAGTTATATCATTTTTTTTTAATTTTCTATGTTTTTCACTTTTTTCATATCTTTCATATTTTAATTCACTTAATTTTACTTTAAAATATGATACTCGCTTATTTTTTTTATATTTCTTAAAAATTGTAAATTAAATTGAATTTAAAATAAGAATTTTGATTTAGAAATATGAAATTTAAATTAAAAATATCTATGTTGTAAATTAGGAACTTTAATTTAAAAATAGAAATTTTAAATTAAAAATATATTATGAATTAATTGATTTATTATGAATTAAAAATATTATGAAATTATAGTAAAATAGAAAATTTATTAAAATAATTAATTTATTGTGAATTAGAAATAGAAAATTTATTAAAATAATTAATTTATTGTGAATTAGAAATAGAAAATTTAAATTAAAAATATATTATGAATAAAGCATTAGAAATTCTAATTTAAAATAAGAAATTTAAATTAAAAAATATTATGAATTATAAATTATAAATCCTAATTCATTTATTGTGAATTAAAAATATTATAAAATTATAACAAAATAAAAAATTTATTTAAAATATATTAATACATATATATATATATATTTTATTAATCTTATACTTATTGTTTTGATATTTTAATTATTAAATACTTATTTAATTACATCAAAAATTTGTTATATTCAATAATGAATAAGTGCTCTTAAAATTAATTTCTGATTTCACCACCCAATAAAAATACGTGTCGTTGTCCTTCTTCTAACAAAGAATATAAAATTGGAGTTATAGTTTGAGTTAATACAATTTAAAAGAAAATCATAGAGTAGGATGTTTATTTATTAGTTTTTTAATCTCAGATTAAGACATTTGAAAACAATTATCTGATAAAAAGTCCATTTGCTAATAAAAATTTGACGATAATATCTGTAGCCTGTCCTTCGTTTGGTCGTGGAAACGGAGACGGGAAATATTTTCAACTTACCGTCCCATATTAGCATTAGGTGGGTCCCAATGCTTACTTGTAGGGCTTGAGAAGCAAGAGAATAGTTCCCGGCTCCAGGTCCCACCACCGTATCGAAAGACTTTTTGTTGCTCGAAGCGGTAAAGTTAAAGTCTTCCCTTCCTCTTCGCCAATGCCATCTCCAATTTTCACTGGAAAGAAATGGGTTCGAGCAATAGCAGTTTAGGGTCGGTACTGAAGCGCAGACTTCTCTCTTCTCTCTTTTGTGGCGCTTCTGCTTCTCACGTAAGTAATTTCAACTTCTTTTTTATTAATTTCTGTTTGGTTTTATGATATTCTTCTCCTGCTTTCATTTTTATGCCAATCACTAGACAACTCGGCTGTCTCTTCCGTTAATTTCATTCTGTTTTCTTTCTTTGTTTTAGCAACTTATAGAAGATTTTTAATGCAAAATCTTTGCTTGCTAACTGATATATATATATATATATATATATATATATATATATATTGGACTTGTTCTTTTTCCCCAATTAACGCTTACATGTCATGCTTCTGATCTCGCCTGAAATCCATATGTGGTGTGATTGATTACTATTTTGGTTTATACAATTCTTTCATTTTCGTTCGTTGGTTATGATGCTCTTGGAAATATTTTGACTGGTATTAGAAAAATAGTGATTCTGAAACTGAAAATGATTTTGACTTTTCAGATGGGAGATGATGCGTTAAGAGGGTCTCTTCAAAATACGATCCCAGGTTATGATGTCTCTGTTAGCTCCAACCAGCAGTCACCTTCAACCTTTGCCTTTGAAACCGGGTTGACTAGTTTCAGTGCCTCCACCGGAACCTCTTCCGGAAGCACTAGTGATTCTATTCAGAATACTTCTGTGAAACATAGTTTTAGTAGTCATTCTCAGAATTCCCAGCTACGTTCTCAGCAGGTGAAGTTTGATGACACTCTCATGCAACCTCATGTAGCTGCTAGTTCCTTGCAAGATCACTCACTACCAATGGAGTCACTCTCTCCTCCTGCTGAACCACTCTCAGCCCTTGTGGGTCAGGAAGCTGTGAATCTACATTCAGATGGGGAACCCATAGCAGATTCGACTATGGATGACTACACAGCTGATTTTGGTTCTGATGTTTCTGGTTCTCTAGTAACTTCTCAACCGCTTCCGAGATTTCTCTCATCTGTGGGAGAACAAGGTCCGATTGACACGGGCATGATTCTGGTTGATATGGTGAGTATACATACCAACATTTTGTCTAGTAGCATTGCAGAAATTGGTAACCGTGAGGAAAGAAGGAATGCTAGAAGGATGTTCTGGGATGCTTTCTCAAGAAACAGTTTTAGGCAGAATATTGATTCCCCAACCATTGTTTTTACAACTAGTCATGCTGATGATCTAGAATCTCATGACAGATGGCTCCTTGATTTTAGTGGTGATCTTCATTATGATGGTGTCGGTCGTGAGTCTAGTTACTCAGGCACTAGAACCAATCACAGAAGCAGACGGCAGTGGCAATCGAGATACGAGGTAATAGCTTTTCCATTTCCTTTTCATGAATTTTAAGGGCTTATATGGGGTTAAATTTCCGACTATGAAAAGATTTTCCTGTGCATAAACTTTTTTTTATCATCCAAGAGTCTATGTTGCGTGACATTTATTTCTTCAAAATTGACTCTTTTTTCTTTTTCCTACCTACGTTTGCTTCACAGAGTTTGTTATTGCAATTTATCATTTCAGATGTCAGAAAGATTTCATGATGTTGATGATGACCGAGTTTGGCAAAGTTCTTTGTGCGCGATGGGGCTTCATCTTCGCGGTACATGTTCATGTGAATTCTCATTCACTCCTGAGGAGCCCAGTAGTCGCGCAAGCATTACACAAGTAATTATGCTTGCAGATACTCTTTTTGAGGTGAATGGCTTTCTAATTAGCTAAACTTTTTACATCAATTGTGCAAAACCTCCATCCGGAATATTTCCACCTGATGAAATTTTGACAATTTACATTAAGTGACAATACATCATTTCTCCCTTTCTGTATCAGAGGATCATTAGCAAAGTAAATGTTTTACCTTCTATGTGTCTTTCATTTGATCATAGTAGCAGTAATGTACATCAACTGGCTTCTTGGGAGAGGAGCAGGTGTGGGGGGCGAACATGATAATAAGAAGAAAGAAAAAGCAAAAGCATAATGTTAATCATAATCTAGTCATGAAAACCTTTACAGCTGTGTTAGCTTCATCAGAAATGATGTGTAAAAACCTACTTTTGAAGTGGAAGGAACGTATTTAGTGAGTTCTACTGAATGTGTTAATTTTCTTCATGAGTCATCACCTTTCTTGGTTTCTTATCTGTTCCACCTGTAGGTGCTTGATGAAGTTCATCGCCATCACATGTCTCTTTCACTGACTATGCTCACACTTCCTGCTCCTGAAGCTGTTGTGAACTCATTTCCTCTCAAGAATTATCAAAAGTTAGGAGGAACTGAGAATGGGGCGCATGACGCACCACAGTAAGCACTCTTGGTCGTCGTTGTTGTTTTTGTTGTTTTTGATATGATTGTGCAAAGAAAAATATGCATGCATAAATATTGCACTTTGTTTAAAGAGGTTAAAAATGGGAAATACGAAGCTAGGCAGATCCAGTAATAATATCAAGTTTGAGGATTAAATGTTATACCAGTGTCCTCCAACTTATTTCAAAATAGGGAAAAATTGAAGGAAAGCCATTCACAACATTTTACCATCTTTTGCCACTCTCTCAGAAGAAGAAGAGAAGGGAAATGGCATGAGAAAAAAGTGAATAATTTAGATTCCAGAACAGGGAAATGAAAAAACATGTGACCAATTGAACTATTGGTTCTTGTTGGTAGAAAAAGGATATGCACTGGCATCCACGGAGACATAGCAGATAAAATTTTTTTCGTTAAAATCTATAAGAAACAGTATTGATGAATCTTTTTGCATTTGGTTGTTGATTTCTACTTTTTTTTTATCTGCTATTATATGTGGTAAAACTCTTAACCAATTTGTGACTTCATGAATTATTAAAGTTTGAAACTAGATCAAGTAATGGTATTTTGAAAAAGAAAAAAAATCCAATACAAAGAAGAACAAAATATGCAGATCAGAAAGAGATACAATTAAAATACATCTCTAGATGTTCATCATGTGTGAGGTATGATGGTTCAGAAACTGTCAAAGAAATTCCATCTTTTAATGAATTAAGCATTTAAAGCACTTATACCTTTTGAAGAACTTTTGTACACTGGTTCCATTTCTTAAGAATGACAACTGTGCTTCCAGGGGGAAAATTTTTTCCTACAGGTGGATTTTTGTGATGAATTTTCACATTATCGTCTGTTTTCTTCTGTAATATGTAATCCAGCTGAATTCTGAATTATGGAGCTTCTGTAATTGTATATTCTCAAGCTTTCTTTTCTTCCAGTTGATTATAGTTAATGTAATCTTGGCGTATGAATCAGTAACTTGAACTCAGTATTTATTGGACACATGAGTTTAAATGAATCTGAACTGTTTCTGCTTCGCTTTATAATCCTTAACATCTTTATCCTTCAAACAAGTTTAGTCCTGAAAATAGAGTTTATATGTCATTCAAACGAGTGTGCATTTGCTGTCATTTTTTCTTTTACTGCTGTTTATATGATCAATATTAGCTTTTTCTTTCATTAACAGGTGTAACATTTGTTTGGTCGACTATGAGGAAGGGGATAAAGTCAGAGTTCTTCCATGCTCCCATGAATATCATATGTCATGTGTTGATAAATGGCTCAAAGAAATACATGGGTAATCTGTTATTGCTTCCTTCTCCTTTGTCCTTCTTTTCAGGTATAACTTGAGCTGTTTTCTGAGTTAGGTTGTCTTTTGTTGACATTTTTTCCTTTTTGATCATGTGGTATCAGGGTATGCCCTCTCTGCAGAGATGATGTTCGCAAGGCTGTTGCTGAAGGTTCTACCTCAAGCCGTGAGATCCCTTCTCTTTGATGGATATGTATATGAGTGGAAACTTTTATCTTTAAATACGTTGCTCTGTTCACCACGAGATATAGTTGTACTAGAATTTTCTCGTTTTGCAGTTTAACATAATCTAAAATTACAAGCCTGTAGATCAACATGTAAGATATTGCATACAACTTGCAGTGAAATAATAAGTATGCACTCTTAAAGTAATGTGGTATATCTATACTAGGCTATGGCTCCATTAAAAGGTTATGAATATGTGTTGATGAAATATGATTATGCTTGATAGGCACTGAACTCGTCTTGCAAACTCTCATTATTGCTATTTTGAACATTCATCTATTTTTCTGTGGGTTATCGTAAATCAGTCAGTAAGTCCCCTGCTAGACCATGCTTGAAATGCTCTGCAAAGTCCGTCGTTTCGCTGTTAAACAATCTTAGGTGAAGCTTTTTTTGGGAAGTAGAAGTTCCGTTGTGTCATTTCTGTGAACATTGACTTCATGTTAAGCCGAAAGAAGCAGAAAGGTTATGGAAGATGCTATAGTCTAGTGAATTGACTATTTTAGCTAGATTTTTAGAGATGGTATACAAAACCATATGTTACCAAACTACGCTAGAAGGATAAATATTTGAAATTCTGTATAGGTAACTTTTTGGTCATGCTTTCCTCGGAGGTAGGTCTCGGTGAGCATTTAATCAGTTGAAAACAAATAAAAGGTAAAGCTTGTTGGTGATGAGCATTTAATCAGTTGAAAACAAATAAAAGATAAAGCTTGTTGGCTGAATGCATGGGACCTACGTCATATAGTCTTTTTGGGGCATGCCTAGAGTGCTTATGAAGCAAAGTGACTGAGCGAGAGAAGTAGCAATGGAGTTGTGAGAACTGAAGTGATCTTAAAACTTGTCGGTGTTGCTGTTTTCAGCGTGTTCTTAACCTCCACCATTTTTATGGTTACAGCAAGAAGATAAGAATGGAAGACAAGGTTCATTTATCCAATTTAAATGAGGTAGGTGGTGGGCATCACTTCCACAATTTAATGTTTGTGTTGAAGAAGAGAGCGAAGCCGAGAGCTGATGTGAGTTAGGTTTATACATGCACCTTTTTTTTTAAAAAAAAAAAAAAAAATTTTAATGCATACGCGTGTATGTATGTATATATTGTTGGAAGAAGTTGTGTGAAATTAATTACTTGTAAAGCTACGCAGAAATGGGGCACTGAAACATTATGGTAAGTTAAGTTGTATACCTTTCTTATTGGAGTAGTCCTTTCCCAGGAACTCTTAGTTTAATCTTCCATGAGGGGGTTTTGACTTTGACAAGAAAGGCCAAGAATAGGATTTTTTTTTTTTTTTTGGGGGGGTGGGGGGGGGGGGGGGGGGGGGG